>JAJOZX010013991.1:45000-62500 GCA_023014485.1 Bathynomus jamesi | reverse complement strand
AAAACTCTCGCAGACCTTTAGCCACAACCTCGCTACAAACCTCGTCATGATATACATTAATGTAGTGGTAAAAATACTTCATATTCTCCATGAAAAGATTTACATTCTCAGCCGCAGGGTACGAGTACTCGGTATGATGCAACATGACAATATCGTTTGTCGAACCACTCATCAGCAGGACTCGCTAACCATATCCGTTGCTTCTCTTCTGCACGTGTTGTTTCCTCTACTTCACAGTATATGTAAGCTTTTATAAAGTTTAGTCCTACAACATAGTTCAATACATCACTTGTACCCCGAAATCTTGCAATGCTCTCACTAGAATAGCCGTAGAGTATTCATACCTCTTGTTCCTTCGCACAATTCAATGTAGCCTTAAAAGTATCAAAGGCTTGTGGAATAGGGAGCCATTCAGTAACCTTATCTTCACACTTTGCCGAATACCACTTCATAAACGTCGAACACGCATTATTAAAGGTAGCCATTACTATTTTTCGTCTACGTGGGGAAATGCACGTCTGAGACCCAGGGCTTGCAGCGGTCAACTGAGCACGCAGGGAAGAGATATGCCCAGATAGCAAGAGTCACGTGACCGATCATACAGGTGGGCGGGGCTTAGAACTTTCGCCTGTGCGCGCGCGCACACACGCCGCACGCGCACGCACACGCACACACACACACACACACACACACACACACACACAAAGGAGAACGTGAAACGCTAATTGAAACACGATTTATTTAATAAACGAAATATTAAAAGTGTGTGTGTGTGTATATATATATATATATATTTACAAATACGTGTAATAAATAAATATCGTTAACAATAGACATATCAAAGATTATGGTTTCCAAAGGGTACGATATCATAGGTACCAGGTACTTGGTAACGTTTCCTATAGGTGTTACGGCACACCATCGTACCCATAAGCTCCTTCACACACACCAGCTTCTGCGCCCGAAAATTGTGGGTCCCTACAGTTAGTCGGGATGTCTGGTCGCACTCATCATCATCCAAGCACACTTGATCCTTCAACGAATCAAAGTTAGCGACCCGCCGACTCGCCTGGTTGAGCGTGATACCCTTAGCCTTAGCCTTAGCCTTCACGATATATTTCATATCATCCCACACCCTCACCCGTACCCCATAAGTTTTTGGCCCTGTTGAGACAAAAGAGTCGGCGTATGCGATGTCTCCATACTCACCCTTGATCTCATCAGTCAATTCTCCGAGGAATTCACCAATAGGAAGCATGTATTCACCCTCCCTCTCTGTGAATATCACACTATCTGTGTCTGCGCACAAAACCCTCCGCCCAAGAGAATGCAATAGGCCCCAAAGTTTGATGGGTGCTTAGGCCGTTGTGAAGCTGGCTACAGGTACGTTTGTAACCCGTGAGGTATCTGCGGCCAATTCGGTATTGTTGTACTTTATTATGTAAGTATTACCTACATTCACGATCTCCATGACCTTTTATCGGGAGCGTTGACATAATCCCAGACTTCACTATAACTTTGTGCCAAACGAACGTTCCCTTTGCCAGTATTCTGTGCAAATTTTTCCCGAAGACTGTTTAGACAACTTTGTACTAAAGCACTTGCCTGGGTTCTTTACAATTTGGGAACGGTCAAGCTGTATACCTTCACGCTCACGGTAACGTTGAATATAAGCCGATTTTTCATCTTCGGTATCAACTCCTCGCTGATACCCTGATGCTTCTACCTTATCCTTCAGAAAGGCGTGAAAAGGTTGGGTAGCTTCTGAAACCTCCACACACCTCATGTATCTTCAATATTCTGTACCCATGGCGAACAGCTAGATCCAGCTCTGGGCTTGTATATACACCTCTGATCTTACACTGGTTGGTTGTATGATTACATTCCCCATTGTTCTCCTCTGCGCACTTCACGCATAGGGGAAACATGAGCTTGTGATCGATAACGACGGGTAAGATCGCCATCCATAAATCACGTGGGGGGAGCACATCTACGAAAGAAAGGCCGAAATAGTACCCGTTCAAATTTGTTGAGAACACCTCGATGGTGGGCAGGTCAGATCCCACCAGTTTCTCAGGTGCACCCACAGGGTACGGATTGTTCTTCATCACGTTGGGATATAAAGAACAGAAGTCGTAGTAATGGAGTTTTACACCCTCCGTAGGCGGAAAGTATAGCTTGAAGTGATTTGTACGCCCTCCGAACAAGTTGTTATCGCAATCGTGCTCCCACAAGACTCTGTGAGTGAACTGGGAGCCTAGAAGTTGATCGCGGGTGCAGGTCCACGCAAGACTGTCGGCAGGAGATCTACCGTGGATGTCTCCTACGATTCCACACTCAGGACGGGGGCATCCGTGCCACCAGCATCCGTTAAAGGAGTACACAGTCTTCTCACCAGTGGTACGGTTTTCGTTTAGACCATCAACCCAAAAAACACGACCATTAACCTTTATGGGTACTTCCTCCGTGTTGCGGGCATGCTTTATGTATACACCTTTCTGCTGCTGTAGGTGTATGAGCCAGTAAATAGCCTTGTGCCCATAACTGCGGGGATTGTTTCTGTGCATAATGGCTAAGGTGTCTTTAGGCATGAAATTATTCTTGAACACCGTAAAACATAGAGGCGATGGTGGTTGCTACTTGCAACGGATCGCATTTGAAACGGCCTATTTTCATCCTTCTAAAGGCCTGGAAACATACTCTAAGCACGCGCACATCATTCACGCAATAACGCTCACATTCATCAGCTATATTATAAGGATTAGATTCATTAAAACTATCGTAGTATCGGTCAAAATCTTCACGTTCATCTGCACTCATACGTTCATAGTTAAAGTAATGTTTGGATGGAGTTAGTGAGGAATGTGTATTAGTTTGTTGTTTCTTTTCAAGGGATCACCTGTAAATATCTCTGTAAATTCTTATAAATGAACTGTGTATCAAATTTTGCCCCGTTATGGGCAAGAATATACAGTCATTTTTTTGGACTTATCGGCTAACTTGACAATTTAGGACACAGTTTCACAGGGCTATCGTGGGCATTCGTTTTAAAAACGTTTGTCCGCTTACCACATTTGTGACACGCATCACATTCGATCTCCATACACTCATCACAGATAGACTGGCTTACAAGTAAATATGGAATAACCTCTTTGGTTTCAGTGTTCGTCTATATTTCTATATCGTAGTACACAGTTATACAAGGGCTATGTTTAGGCTTAGCGTCTTTCATATAACATACATGCTTTACTTCAACCGCCTTATATTTCTAATGGCATGTAGAACAGTGAATTTCATCACATCTATGCTTGAAATTCCCCCAGTTATCCATCATATGAAACACTACATTCACGGTCTACACAACCCAATGCGGAAGTTGTGAGTTTTCGAAATAGGCAGACTCCTTTCTCACATTGCTACGGGGATTAATTCAACTGGTAGATACGTGAGAAGGGCAAAATTTTGGGCACAGTCATAGGCCCTATCCGCGCTACTTATAAGTCAACGCGTGGGTTATAGAGGGTTCTGCGGCCGGGCTGGGCTTACCCGGCCCTACCTTTTGATAGGTGCTGTTAGACACGGTCAAACTTCGATAGGTACCCGGGAGGAACCGAGAATTAATTGAACGGCTACAGCGGCTACTTTACGCGGCTACGAGTCCCATTCGCAAAATTCTCCAGGTTGTCCGGTACCCACGATTAGACTTATCGGCGATCCCTTGACTCCGGGAACCCAATACCGCCCGGAGATACGCGATCTCCGGCGGGCCTATCCATAGGCTAAAGGATAGGGGAGAAGTTTTCCCCCCGACTACTAGCCCGAAACTGGAATCATAGGCTAACCGACGTTGTGCAATGGTCGGTCACGTGTCAAAACTTCAACTCCAACATCGGTAGGGGATGGGGATATCTCGAGCCCCGCACCCCTTCGTAAATTCCTTCGAAACCTATGCTGAGGGGGAGTAACCGGTCGTTCCCCGATAGGGACATAGGTCCTATACCCGGGGAACTCACGTAATGTCAGTTTTACTCTCACGACAGATTCTCATTTTCCTGCACGTGCCAATTGATTTATGGAGCTAAAAAGTTATTATTGAAAAATGTGCGTCTACACACACTACAATCCCTCTTCTCAGCTTCAACTACACGGCTTTCACATTTGGAGCTTTTACACTGCTCACATACCATGTGGCAAGCTTTACAATGTTTCACTGTATCATCCGCAAACAAACTCGATACACCCCTTACACAAATCATGATGTCCATATTTTCGACTTTTATCATAATTCATGGAAAGGTTCCTTATATTACGGAAGGGAGATACGTTGTCCCTGACAGCCCTAAAATAAGTAGGGGTCTTGTACGATCTCTCTCACAGCTTTTAAAAACATACACAGTCCTACGAAAATCATCCATTCCAAATACAACTATACGAACATTCATTTCATGTTCTACCCTTCTCAGGACCCATATTACATTGAAACTCAAGTTTACAGTCTACAGCTAGTTTACGGGCACGCTCCACTACAGTAGGCAACCAAATTTTTTGGGTCCATGTATTTAGTACAGTAAACATACGAGCTAAGACAACTGCTTTTAAGCCACAACCACGATCGACGTTTATATGCCGTCTATAAATAGCCGGAGAATTGAAGTTAAGAGTATAAGGTGTGGCACTATGACCAGCAACCCGGAATACACGGTCAATATTTACCGTGAAGTTGTCCATATTGAAGGCTATACTACTTTGAGAGGCCAGCATTATACGGCCTAATATATATATATATCTTCAGCCTTGTCGAGGTGTAGCAGTTTAAACCGACTGGAATGTCTGCCTGGAAATATGGAAGGAGATTTCTGTAACTTGCGGGTTGCAATAGGCATCCGGAAGGTACTAATTAGTAGTTTCGAACAAGCCAGGAAAGACCTAGAAAGCCTCTGGTGGTTTTCTTTTGCTCAAGTACAACGCAGAGAGCCTCGGAACGGACGGACTACGGTTACGACTTTGGCGCGAAAACGGACTTTCTTTTGGATTGCTACAATAAATGTCGGAACACTTACAGATAGATGCGAAGAAATAGTTGAGTTCATGGAATCGAAATCTATACATATTATGGGAATCGCAGAAACCACATGGAGAGGTGAAGGAACCAAGGCACTGCACAATGATTATAAGTGCATGTACAAGGGCAGAGAAGAGGATACCAAATCGGGTGTGGCAATTATACTGTTCCCCCGATTTTCTGAACATGTTGTTGGAGTGATAATGAAGAGTGAGATTGATGGGAGTAACCCTGAGCCTAAACGGAGAGAGACTATCGGTAATCCAGGCATATGCACCGCAGAGTGGAAGTTCACAGGGGGAAAAGGAAACTTTTTATGAGGATCTTCAGGGAATGATAGATGGGCTGCCTTATGGACCAAGAATTTTGATGGGAGATCTAAATGGCCATGTGGGTGGAGATCAAAACGGAAATGAAGAGTGATCGGGGCATTTGGTGTGGGGGAGAGAAATTTGGAAGGGGAAATGCTGGTAAATTTTTGTGCAAGAAATATTCTTAGTATAATGAACACATTTTTTAAGCACCAGGAATCACATCTCTATACGTGGTATGGATGGAATAGTAGAACCGGAAATTATGATAAGAAGTCTCAGATAGACTTTATTGTAGTGGATAAAAAGTCATTGGTGAAAGATGTAAGAGTAGTACCATCTGTGTCTTTTGACTCGGATCATAGACTTGTTAAAGCCAAAATTTTGCTTCCAGTACCACAAAATATAAAAAAGCCTAGAAGGAGAAGTGTGCACGGAGAATATACCAGAAAAACAGAGAGATTAGAACTAGAACTGAGGAGGCTTTCGGACAAAGGGTAGCTACGGAAATAGTGGAGGAGGTTTGGGTTGAATTTAGGAGAACGATGGAAGGAATACAGCGAGAGGTGATTGGAGAAAGGGTAGTTGGTGGGTCGAAAAAGACGGCATGGTGGACCCAGGAGGTAAAGGAGGCAGTGACAAATAAGGTGTGTGCTTTTAGGAGATGGCTTAAGGATAGAAATGAGCAAACAAGGCAAGAATGTCCAAATGAGAAACCACACCAACGAGGTTAAAAGAAGAGCGAAACGCTCTGTGTGGGAGAAAATAGGGAGACTTGGAAGAGGATTTTCAAGGAGGCTCGAAGAAGTTACTGTATAGCATGGTTAAAAAGTATAAAAATGGAGAAAGCAAGAAAACAACAGTGCCGATTAAAAATGTACATGGTGAAGTCCTGTCACAGAAACACTAAAAGCAGCTGGTGATCCTGCTGTGGACTGGCTGCTAAGCATTTTCCGGGTGGTGTGGTCGCAGGGAATTGTACCGGGGCAGAGCAATTATATGTCCTATATATATAAAAAGAAGGGAAGTGAGCAGGAATGTCAAAACTACCGTGGCATATCTTTGCTGTGTCATGTGGAGAAAATATATGAAAGGATTTTTGGAACATAGAATACGAAACATACTGGAACCTGGATTACTGGAGTATCAATGTGGCTTTCGTGCAGGCCGGAGTACTATAGATCAAATTTCAGCCATAAGACAATATCTTGAAGAGCCGAGAATTCAATTTGGACCGCTTTCTATGTTTTGTGGATCTGGAGAAGGCATTTGATAGTGTGCCCACGGAGAAGCTGTGGGTGGTTTTGAGTGAGAGAGTGCCACCCAAGCTTCTGAGAGCAGTAATGATTACCTATAGAGTCTCCCAGAGCACGGTGGTGGGATCGGAGGAGTGGTTTGATGTAAGTACAGGAGTTAAACAAGGGAGTGTTCTGTCACCCATTTTATTTATTGCCTACATCAACAGGGTTATGGAACACACAACTGAGGAAATTGAAGAGGAAATAGAAATTTTTGGGTATGCTGATGATGTGGCTGTTGAGACTAACACAGCACAATCCCTGGAGAGAATTATGCAGAGGTGGGAGGAGAGATTGAGGGAGTATGGACTGAAACTGAATCATGATAAAACTGAATATATGGTGGTAACGAGGGGAGCGAACGAGGATGGAATCTTTGTTAGGGGAAGGGAAATGAAAAAGACGGACACATTTAAATACCTTGGTAGTGTGATAGCAAATGATGCCGGTATGGATGCAGAGGTGAATGAAAGAATTGCTAAATATAGCAGAAATGTTTCCTTCCTGTACCCCCTATTGAAAGATCAAAACATCTCTAAAAAGGTAAAGACGCATATCTACTCAACAATATTGAAACCAATCTTACTATACGGCAGCGAGACTTGTGCCCTAACCACAAGGATGAGGGGAAAACTGCAAGCAGCTGAAATGAGGGTCCTGAGATTGATAGAAGGAGTAAGTAGATTGGATAAAATAAGGAACACTGAAATAAGAAGGGGATTGGGTGTAACTTCGGTTAATGAGAATATTGAGAGGAACCAACTGAGATGGTACGGGCATGTCCAACGAATGCCGATGGAAAGGACAGCAAGAAGAATGCTGGAATGGGCCCCTCAAAACAGAAGACCAGTTGGAGAAGTGTGGAATCAGTCTCCAACGGGCGAACTTGATGTGTGGAGATCGTGAGGCATGGAGGAGTCTCGTCCGAGGGCTCCCAACTGACAGACCGCTTTAGGTCTACCAGGCGCCTGCTAAGGTAAGGTAAGAAATATCTTCAGCTGCCAAGCGTTTGAATGGTATTACTACCCAAAAATCATATACATCTGTCATCTGATCCGAACCCGAAGGACAGCCTCGTCCTGACTTCACGTTCGTCGCGGTTCTGAAGGGCAAACTCTACAATACGTTCAACTATGCGCCGTAGTCCGTGTTCAACACCATTGCTATACATGGATCTAGGATCAACCCTGACTAATATACCGATTTCTAGTCATGGCTGCGGTGGGGATAGCGGTGTGCACAGACTCGAATGTTATACCATCCTCCACAGAAAGAGAAGCTGCTGTGGCTGTGGAGGATGTACCCGGAATTGAACGAGAATAAGGGGGTATATTTTTATTTGAGGAAGGTACTATTGTGGGGGTTGTGTCGTAAGACATAGAAGATTGGGGCTCTATTACTGGTGGTCTAACAACCGGCGCAATCCTGACACGCTTTATACCTGACGTGAAGGGCTCTTCGTCATGCCTCCGCTTTGAATTGTCGCGTGCTACAGGTATCGTTGGTGTGGACTCGGCAATGGAGATGGAGCCTGTGATCACAACTACTGTCGTCGGGGTATTTGTAATATCAATGATGGCCTGCTGTACCTCATCGTCATTCACGGTTCTGTGGGTGAAGAGAAAAGCAAGACTAGAATATAATGGTTATCACTTAAATATTTATTATATTTTGTAAATGACCCACTTAGGAGTGTGACGTGTTAGAAATGGATCTTGTAGAAAAATTCAGGTTCACAAGCCCATCCACATGTATTATATCTGGCCCTACAGGATGTGGTAAAACTATGTTTATGCTTAAAATCATTAAAGGAAAGGGAGAGATGTTCTCAAAATTTGTGCATAAAGTTATATGGTGCTATTCGACGTATCAATCAGTGTTCAACGAGTACTAAGATATTTTGTTCTACAAAGGTGTATATGACGTTAATTCGTTAATTCGTTTGCCGAGACATTTACAGTATTCTCCCACCATCTTAACATAAGCGTGTTCTTCATCAATCAGAATCTATTTTTAAAAAATAGATACATGCGCGATGTGTCGTTAAATACACGTAGAGATGTATCACAAATTGGGGTACTAGCCAATCAAATGTTCCCGAATCAGCGTAAGGAGTTTTTGGAAGTTTATAAAGAAGCTATAATCCAGCGTTACGGATATTTGCTCTGCGACCTTCATCCGCGAAACACGTTTAGGGTGCTTCGAAGAACGAATATATTTCCAAACGAGCCTGAAACGGTGTATATTCCAGAATGACAGAGGCTTAAGAAAGACCATGAATTAATAAAAATCTATCATCGACTGCCCTGGGCAATGCAGCAGATGTTTGCTAAAAAATATCAACTCAGACTTTTTAAAATGCATCTGTGAAATATGTCTTAACGTTATAAATTGCAATGTATCAATGAAACCACCTCAGAAGGCCCGCCAACGCCGTTACAAGAACATAATACGTGCACTCGCTCGTAAAAGTCAAACTGTGGGGAAGAAAAAACGAATTATTGTACAAAGAGGAGGGTCATTCCTCCCCATCTTATTTTCAGTTTTGGATCCTTTACTGACTAGATTAATATAATGAAAGTGGTAGTGATTCCACACGAGGTGTACGCTTCACTGCAAAGTTCAAAGAATCCAGACACCGTTCTAGAACCCTGTAAAAGCAGGCTTAAAAGAACCTGATGAAATAGCTAGGATACACAGAAAGCTTCAACACCTATATAAAAGCTGATGCAATAATGAAGCTTAAATAGTATGCAGCATGGCGCCTAACCATTTCTACGTCACACTCCCGTCCTCCTCGTCCCTCTCTGTACACCCTAACAACACACTAGCCACCTTTGTAACAGAACTCCACGGGCCCATTGAATTGGGTCGTGATACGTATGAGGTGGGTATATGCGAAATTCGGCTGAATACCCTTTTTTTAAGTATTGATTATAAAGAACCCGTTTTTACGATTCTTAGAGACTGTAATGAGTGTGAAAAAGCCGGGATAACTCGGGATGAAACCATGCGTAACACCCTGACTGGGGATGCACGGTATTACAGACAGAAGTAACACTAGGACCGGGTGACTATGGTGCGGTCGAGGATGTTGTGAGAGACTTTAACGTAAGTTTAAAAAGCTCAAATCCTACGGGCGACTTAGTATGCGATATCGTAAACAATGATTCCCATGCACGTACTGTGGCCCTAAAATCGCAGGCTAACCGAAATATTAAAGACCAAAGAGAGTTCAAAATTATGACCGATGGACGATATCGATCAGTCATCCAAAGAGATGCATTTCACGAGGCACAACACGACTTGTCCAGCCCAATATATCAGTTGAAATTGGAGAAAATGGTTGATGACTATAAACCCCCAGACATGTGCTATATTTACAGCAATATAGTGGAGCACCAGTTTGTTGGGGATACCCAGGCACGCCTGCTGCGCATAGCGCACATCCCAACCATAGAGGAAGGAGTTTGAGTATTATATGACAGGCCCCATTATGTGAATGTCGCAGCTAATCTAATAACCAATATCTCAATATATATAAAGAACGATTGAGGGAAAAAATTTCCCATTCGGTAACGGGAGCTTAACAGTGAAGCTGCACTTTCGACGCACTGAGTTATAATGGACAGAAAGCCTTTCACAGTCTATCGAGGTATGAGATACCAGCGTGGTAGTGGACTTGGATCCATTTTTTCAACCATACTACGTACGGCTGTCCCCTTGCTGAAGAGGGGTGCCAGATACCTCGGGAGGAAAGCGTTACAATCAGGTCTTAACACAGAAGACATATTGGCTGGGGCTAAACCTAAAGAAGCTCTAAAAAGACACTTAAACGTACACGGGACGAAATCGTCAAAGATGCAAAGAGAAAAATGCGTGGTGGTGGGAAGAAGAGAGGGCTGTCCGGAAGAAGGGATTACCACCACGTGGCATTAAACGTAAAAGGATATCAAAAAAGAAGTGTTCTAAGCGAATGAAACCTATGGTTGACCATTTTTTTGACTGATATAAGCTAAGGACATTGATCTCATGAATCATAGTTTGTTTACTACTTGTCGAGAGAGGAGGCACTATTTCTAACTCGTCATGGCACGCTTCATCCATCCGTGTAGTTCACAATGTTGTAAATCGGAGCTGTCCCTCTTTGACATGCCTCCAACTCAAGTTTCTATTGAACACAGTGACTTTATTACAATTAACCCTTTAAACACAATTAGTTCCCCGAGTGCCCCTATAGAATTCGTGATACCCAGCTCAGGCCCTTACTTTTTTGACCCAAGCTGTGTGCACATGTACGCTAAACTACGTATAGCCCATTCTGATGGAACGGACTGTGATGACAAATATGCTGTATACCCTGAAACAAACTTTCTGCACTCCTTATTCAACCAGTGTGACGTATATTTAAATCAGGTCAACATATCGGCAGGAACGGGGTACTACCACCTACGATCCTATCTGGAAAATGTGCTGAACTTTTCCAAAGAAGCGAAGGATACCTTTTTAAGTGCCGAGGGCTATTATCAAGCTAAAGACGAAAGTAGTATAAAGGACAAATTTAAAAATTCTAAAAAGAAGATATATGAGTGTTTTGGACGCCTGCATACAGACTTCACATTCCAGGAAGTTGCTTGTGAATGGGTGGATATGAAAATAAAGCTCACCCGCACGAATCCTGAGATCTGTTTAAATCTGGGCTGATCAAGAAGAGGGAGCAAAACCCGTTGTGATTCACATTATGGAGACATACCTCCGCGTACGGCGAGTGAAATTAAGTTCACCAAAACAAATAGAAATTGAGAAAAATTTACTACACGCCACAGTAAAATACCCAATTAACAGGGCACAGTTCAAATTATACACGGTGCCAGCAGGGTTGGCATCGAAACAGATAGAAAACGTCGCCCTGGGAAATCTACCTAAAAGGATATTAATTGGAATGCAGGACCATGCTTCGGTGAATGGAAAATATAAAAAGAGTGCCTTTAAATTCAAGAATTTCGGCCTTAAAAATATAACTTTATACGTTAATGACATTGCGTTGGGTGGGATGGATATGGATTATTCACCAGACGCTGTGTTCCCGCTTTGCGCGAGAGCATGCAGTAATCTGGCCCATATTGCAGGTGATTGTGATGAGCTCTGGAGTGGGGTAACGCAGAAAGAATTCATCGATCAATTTAACCTTTATCCGTTGGACATAACACCTGACTTATCTGTTTGTTTAAATGCACACTTAAGTCCACAACAGAGTGGAAACATCTGTCAGGTTGGAATCTGCCAAGACTATAGACGCGCCTATAAGTATAAGAGTATAAGAGTATACCTCGAGTCACAAGCCCTAATAGAAGTAGACAGATTTAGGAGCGTTGTCACTGACTTTTAAAATGGATGCGAATACACTTCAGAGAGTAATGAATAGTGAACGAATCACACGTTCCAAATTTATTGGTGTGTTTGCGAAGAATGAAACATTGAAATTGCCAACTACGAGAGATTGGGGGTAGCCTTATTGTGAACACAGATGTTATTGGTAGTGAAGGGATTCATTGGTTTGCAATCTATTTTTAAAATAGGTACCGCATGTACTATTTTGATTCACTCTGTACTCAAGCCTGGAGTGACCCTGTTATTGTAAAATTTCTCGATCAGATGCATATCCCCGAAGTTGTATCGAATCTCTTCTGGCTACAAGGATATTTTAGTAATACTTGTGGGCGGTACTGCCTTTCATTTCTCATGCATATGTCGTGTTAAAGAATTTAAATTTTTAAAAATTATTCGTCCGTGTCACACTCAACGAAACGACGAAATGGTATGCAGACAGATAAAAAGCCGTTTTCCGATTGTGCGTACTCGTTGTATAGTATGATCTTTTCTTCGTGTGTATATATATTTGTAACCAATAATGTTAGTTTGTATATTTTGTAGCTTAAGATGGTTATTCTACTAAAAACATTTTCTTTCATTTAATAAATTGATAAAAATACATTGTCTTCTTCCCCAAAAAAAGATCGAAACAAAAAAAACTTATATTATTTCGTTAATGATGTGACAATCGTTGGGTTGACTGCTCGATAAATCTTCTACCTCCATATTCAGGTCCACGACATGCGTTTCTCCTAAACGAAAAAATTGTATAACACGTGTCAAATCCTCATCGGACCTTAAAGGAGAAAGAATAATTAATTAGTTCATACTGAATCTTTTTTAATGAAAACCCAACTGTTTAAAACATATGCAGAGTATACATATAGTAAGAGTATTACAATGTGAAGATATCTTTGAACCGCTCAGAGAAGTTCCTTTAAGAGAAAATACCGAATAACATTTATTATGGAATTTATAAAACTATTTAAAACATGCAAAGGATTGCTATAAAAAAATTCAGTGAATCAAAACAGGACTTTAGCATAATATTAATTGCAAACTAATCTATAATTGCGGGTAGCTAAATGAAGCATTTTTAATGTGATGAGATGAATTACTACAACCCTCCGTACATATGATGACATAATCCAGAACAGTGCTCTTTCTCCTAATGACAGGCACACTAAATAAATAACCAGTTCACGAATAATTGGCTACAAAAAATAAAATTACAGACACATAATTACTTACATTTCTACTGCAGTCCCTTGCGTCGGATCGTAAGGAGCGTCATTGCAAATATCATCAACGGTTTGCGTTGGAAATAATCCGCCCCGATCGGTTGCGTTAAAAAGATTAATTGTAGACAACGCGACAGTGTCTCCATCTTCATATAAATCCGGTAAACTGTAAAGTTCTTGATTCATGATGGAGGGAATGTTTATTCACTGGTGGAAATAACAACTGTAACTCGCAGCTGAAAATACTCACTTTTATATGCATGATCCCCAAGCACCACCCAAAAGACTAATAGGCGGTTCGTAAGTTTGATGATTGGTTGTCAATGTAACTGGGCGGAGCTGTTAAATTTTGTGTACCAATCGTAACACCCATATTACGGGTCCACGCTTTGGACGTCCTGATTAGTTGACTAATGGTGTCTTTATCTTCTCTCCGTAGATTTAATGCTCACATCTCAAGGTGTATTGCCACTTGCAATCTCTACCTCGATGGTTTCAAATATTTGCATTAATATTTGTGCCCATACTATTCTCGGTTTTCTCATTTTAGAACCCACCCCTTTGCAACATTGATCAACATTTGCCACTTGCAATCTCTCACGACAATATTTTGCATTATTATTATTTGCGTTCATACTATTCGATCCTCAACTTTCCACAGTTTGATTTATCTATTCGGCGTGACTTTCTACCTGCCAATTCTCGCGTAGGAGTGTGATTAAATTGTTTAGTTCGTGAAAATGAATGTCTGGCTGGGCTGGTAGATAAATGGGCGCCCTAGGTATCCTAGTGGTTAAGACGCTGGGGTGCTGATCGGAGGTTGAGAGATCGAGTCCGGATAGTGACGTAATTTCTCGGTAAATACAATCCCCCATGAGCCGGGTGTACCTATGTGAGGTGGAGAGTAAAAGAAGCCAACTCACTACTTCATCAGATCAACTCGAAAGGAGGGCGATAAGCTTGACCTTCGTGTTAAAAATAGGGACCGCATGTACTATTTTGATTCACTCGGGATTCAGTACTTGTGGGATGTACCGTTTTCTTTTCGATCCATTTTTATATTTTTTTTTAAATTTTGATGTGACTACGACCATCATAAACAAACTCGGTAAATGAGTTCCAATATACTTATGAAAAATTAAAGCTATGAATATTATATCCATATAGAATAAACAAGGCTTTCTGTGTGTGTGTGTGTGTGTGTGTGTGTGTGTGTGTGTGTGCGTGCCCCGTCTTCAGTTTTTCGACTCTTTTTTTCTCTCTGTAATATATATATATTATATATATATATATAAATTTTAAATTAAATTTTACCTTCACTAGCAAAAAGTAATTTTATTCAATTCCAATTGTTGAGTACTTCCAAAATGCATGTGTGTTAATTTTGAAAAAAAAATATATAATAATAATAAGCCTTTTCATTTTTTCATTTAAACGATGTAAAGGATTAACACGAGTATGAAGAAAGAAGATACCATGCAAATTACAAGCAAAGAAAATATGACCTATAAACAACGAAGTTAATAAAATATAAAAACATTTATATACAGTAACAGGAAAACAATCGTATGAGAGGGAAAGTAGGAAGATGTCTCTTTGGGAGGAAATTGTCAATCGCATTTCATTCTAACCTTTTGCTGTTTTGGAGTGCCTCGGGCTATTCACGTACATGTAAAGTGATTCGAGACAAAAGTAAATGAATGTAGTTTATTTACTAATTATTATTATTATTATTATTATTATTATTATTATTATTATAAATAACCTAAATTTGTAAAAAGTTTAAAAAATTACTAATTAGAATTCAAAGAAATTTTAATAGGGGTAATTGAAGTGGAAACATTAAGATTGGAAAACTTTTGTACAGGTAAAAAGTTCCACTTTCAGATTGATTGCTTGCTTGCATGCCTTCGTGCTGCTTCTGCAATAAATAACTCGACATTGTTTGCTTGCTTGTCTGGTTTCGTGGTTCCTCTTCTTTGCATCAACTTTGATTTCGCGCGCGGTTCAGTTTTCCTACTCATTCATCTCAACAGTAAAATTTGTAGTGGAAATTTGTTTTCTTTGTGGGATGAGCATCAATAATATATGTAAACAATCCAATCACGCCGCCTACTTATCTTGTAAACTGAACTTCATATTGTCTGCATATGATACAACTGTCTTTTTCTTGCAAAGATATTAATTGTCAATCGTGTGTGTGTGTGTATATTATATATATATATATATATATATGTGTGTATAATATATATATATATATATCTATCCATTTTCGTACAATTTTTTTTTCGTTGGGGTGAGCAATCAGTAACTATAATTATAATTCCGGAGACAGACACGGATCAATTTGAAAATTTCCCTCTCACCGTCCTTCCTGAGGATCCCACAAAACCCTGTACCCTGTTGCGCGCTTGCGATTCTGATGATATACCATGAATCGGTGGTTAGCATCGATGACTATGAATCCATCGGTTCCGGGTTCGAGACCCTGCGAAGGCAGCCGGCGCTCGGTAAACGTTCATCCTTCCGCACAATTGGTTGGTAGATATATGGGTACCCTGGGTGACCTAGTGGTTAAGAATATTTTAAAAGTTTTTGCTTATGCCATAGAAGTCGGGGTTGTTGTAAGGTTTTCATTTTAATATTAATGTATAATTTAAAGAGTCTAGTGTGTTTCTTGTGGGGCTCGTTTTGCGTCGAAATAAATTCTTACACTGATTTAAAATGTATAGAGAGTTAATGGATCAGAGTACAATATAAAGAACCCTGTGTATTTCTTTTATTAATGTTGATAACACTAGGCAACAAATTTCAACTTTTTTTTTGTTACAGACACGTGAACTACTGAGTCCTACTAAAGCGCTGATGCTGATTTCAGATCTGATATTAAAATTTCTCTATCACGTCCAGATTTTGTGTAACCGAAAACCCCTATTTTTCATTTTTTTTCTCACCCGCTTCTATTACGAAAGCCGTCTAAGCTACTTTTCCGTGCCACGTTTTATGTTAAGCATACTTAAATAATTAGTGAACAGGGATATCTTTCCTCCTTTATTCTGGCTTAAGACAGACAGCGGAATTCCGCTGGCGGAGTTACCACCCCTGCGCCCAACCATCCACCCAAATCGCATTAGTATTTTGTTGTTACTACTGAAAGGCAAATTCCTGTTCTTAAGTGAAACTTTGGTGTGTCCTCTTCCTTTGTCGCTTGTAGGATGACGAGCTCTCCTTCTGCAGGAACCAACAATAATCTCCCATCATATTTGGGTTGAAATTACCTTGGTATCTGTTTTCCATAACTGAGATCTGTTGGTGGAAGCGCTCACCATGCTCGTCACTTACAGCCCCAAGGTTGGCCGGGAAGAAGTCAAGATGAGAATGTAAAAAATGAATTTTCAAAGACATTCTGCATCCCATTATTTCATAAGATTTAAGCATGTTTTCTACGAGTTTACGGTGGTTTTCAGCTTTGTGGTTTCCAAGAAAATTTTTGACAACTTCAACGAAAGATGTCCATGCTCCTAGTTCATTCTCATTTAGGTTAGATGGAAACGATGAGTCGTGGATGACACTGCGGATCTGTGGTCCAGTGAAAACTCCAGCTTCTAGCTTAGCATCTGTCAATATTCCTTTGAATTTATCCTTTAAATATTGGAAACCACTACCTTGATCCATACCCTTCACGAAATTTTTCATAAGGCCAAGTTTAATGTGAAGTGATGGAAGATGTACTTTCTGAGGGTCAATAAGTGCTGGGTGTTTCACATTGTATTTACCAACAAAATGTTCAGTTCTAGATGGCCAATCATGTTTTTTGTAGTGGTTCTTGTCATCTCTGCTGTTCCATACACACAAAAAGCACATATGCTTTGTGTAGCCCAACTGTAACCCAAGAAGTAATGATACAACTTTAAGGTCGCCACAAATATTCCATGTGTGGTCCTTATATTTGATGAGTCTTAGCAGCAGTTTCGTCGATTCATAAGTCTCATTAAGGCCAGTGGCATGTGCTACAGGTATTGAAGGTTTTTCATTGCCGTTGTGCAGTAATACAGCTTTAAGGCTAGCTTTACTAGAGTCAATGAACAGTCTCCATTCTTTTGGATCATAGCGACAGCCAATCCCTTGCATCAGACCACTGATATCGTGGCAGAAACAAACGTTTTCTTCCTGTAAGTAAAATGATGAAAACTGCAAATGGCGATGGCAGAAATG
>JAJOZX010013991.1:25000-40000 GCA_023014485.1 Bathynomus jamesi | reverse complement strand
TAGTCAAAGAATTTTGGATAGTTGGTAGAATTAAGAGAAAGGTAAACAGCGCAGATGTATTTAGTTTGAGATTGGCATGTAAACTGTAGCCAGAGGGTATAGAATTCGAAGGATTCGAATCCGGGAATACGAGAACAAGTTAGGTCATTGCGCACATACAATATAAGCAACATTTGCCATTTGTCATTTGCAGAGCGGCGTCACCTTTATGCAATTTTTTTTATTTGGAGAAAGCGTATGACACCACCTGCCGCTGGTAGATCTGCCGAAAACTTTATCTTTTGGGTTTCCAAAGTTTTCTTCCTCCCTTTATCTCCAACTTTTTGTCTTCCCGTTCCTTTTTTCTTCAGGTGGGTACCTCCTTCTCTTCTGTGTATTCGCAGGAGGAGGGAGTCCCCCAGGGTAGCGTCCTGAACGTCGTCTGCTTCGCTTTGGCGATCGACGACGTGGTGACGGCTCTGTTCCCAGGGATTACGGCCACCCTCTGTCGACGACCTTGCCATATATTGTTCCGGTTCCCGACCTGTCTTCCTTGAACGTCTCCTTGAGCGGGCCCATGATTCGGTCTGCAGATGGGCCACAAATCACGGATTTCGATTTTCCCCTTCGAAAACGATGGTGATGCATTTTTGTCGACGCCGCCGCTGCATTGCCGTTCCTTCTCTCTCATTATGGATCGCCACTCCCCGTTGTCTCCTAAACTAGATTTCTGGGTCTCCTCCTTGATTCCCGCCTCTCCTGGATTCCCCACCTGGTCTCTGAAGGCTTCGTGCCTTCAAACTTGTACCCTTCTCAAATTCCTCTCTCATACTGATTGGAGTGCTGACCGCCATACCCTTTGGCGTATACTTAATTTTAGTGTGCAGTGATAACCAATTTGCACAGTAATTTAAATTTGTGCAGTGATAAATTGAAAATTCGTTCAGTGATAAATTAGGTTCTATATGCGACATCTAATTTATCACTGCACAGATTTTCAATTTATCACTGCACAAATTTAAATTATTACTGCGCAAATTGGTTATCATTACACACTAAAATTAGGTATGCTTTGGAGGCTCTACCACTCTCTGGTCCAAAGTAAGTTGGATTCTGGCTGTCAGGCCTATTCCTCTGTTCCTGCCTCGGCTCTGGGCATGCTGGACCCGATCCGCATCAGCACTGGCGCATTCCAATCTGCTATTGTCAGCCTTTATGCAGAAAGTAGCCATCTACCGTTGGATGCCCACCGCACCTTAGAGGGTCTGAAATACCTCTTTCGCGTTCTGCAGTTTTCTCACAGCCCGGTCTTTCACTCCCTCTTCGGCCCTTCTACTTCAGCATACTTTGACCATCATCCCCACTTGATCCGACCGTTTGGTCTTCGAGTGGTCCCCGTCCTCTCTTCTTTGGGGGTTAAGGGGCGAGTGCTCTCCCCTGGACCCTTTCCCCCCTCCGTGTCTGCTCCCTCCTTTCTACTGTACCGAAGTCACAGTCCCACCCGTCTGCCCTTCGACACCTATTTCTATCCCATTCCTCTTCCTATGCTGACTCTATCCCCCTGTTCACTGATGGCTCTCGCTCGCCACTTGAAGTGGGTTGCGCAGCCGTCTTCCCATCAGAGATTAAATCATTATCCCTTCCCCCCAGAGGCTTCCATCTTTACAGCGGAATTATCGGCTATTCTCTTGGCCCTTCGGTTTCTTTCTCGGCTCCCTTTTACATCTTTTATTATTTATTCTGACTCCCGTAGCGCTCTTGAGGCCCTGTCCTCTCTTGTCTCTCCGCATCCATTGGTCCTTCTTTCATCACGCCGTAAGGTAATCGACTTTTGTTGGGTACCTTCCCACGTTTGTGACTCTACGCCTATACCAAAGGACACATTTTTCTACATTCTCTGTCAAACTGGCCTTCTGCTCTCTATTTAATGACTCTTGTCTAATTTCTTCCTCCCTTTGTTGTTCGTAGTGCCTTTACTCTTCTCTCTCACTTTTCTTCAACTGTTACTCCTTCAAAGTCCTTCTTTTCCCATCTCTTTGTCCTCTCTCTCTACCTCAATTTCTGCGCGATATGACCTCAGCAGGTGAAGGCCGGTGAAGCACTGCTATTCATTCAATTTAATTCCCCATCATCATAAACTACCGCTAACCACCATTCCCTTACTTGTTCATACTCGCTCGTTTTCCCTCTTTAATTATCTCTCCTCTATCCTATTTTGTGACGTGCTGAGGCATGCATTCAAGAAATAGGAACGAATTTCGAACATTTACTTTAATGAAACAAATGTATCACACTGTGTATTTGCATAAAATGTAAAAAGTCCTTAGGAGCTTCATTTTTCTATCGCGTACTATAGCTCGAAACCTATGGGTTTCTCGATCTATGTTTATATGGTCTTTTTTCTTTATTTTTGTCTCAAGAATACATCCTACTATTTATGAAATATATTTATGCATCACCTTGTATACATACTGTAATATCTTAAATATATTTTACATCCAATATTTTTAACTTTTATAATTTCATAACAACCTTATACTTTGTAAATCACTATAATTTAATAAATTACCTAAACCCATTTCTATAAGCGTCTGTCTCAATAGTTCAGTTTTAGAAATAATCGCAAAAATTACACAGTTTGTCTCGTTATGAGAAACACAGATTTTTGCTTTCAGAAATATGATTCATTCGTAACGTAATCTCCTTCCTATGTATTGAAAAATATAGCACCTAACTTATGCTGTAATGGTTTGGGATTTTATTTGATGTACTCCAGTAATCACTGCAAATAACTTGATACACTTGAAGTAGTGAAACATTGTTAATGACGTCATACGTACCTAGGTTGTGCCAAAGGAGAATGCGATCATTGACTTCAACTCGGCTTCATGTTCCGTTATGGAGAACATCGGAAAATTTCCAGTTCAAATCTGCAGAACTGGAAGGAACGACAACAGAGTCAAAGTTAGGTAAGGACCGAAAGCAGAGTCAAACGTTGTTTAGGGATGTCGAAGATGCGACAAGTTGAAGCTTATCACTCTAATTCCTCTTACGTGTTTCAACAATGAAAGACTGCCTTTGCTCCCCTGATACATGGGTTTGGTGAAGCGTGTACCATCAGCACCACCTTTAATGGCTCTGACCAATGCTGGATCCAGGTATGTGCAGTCTGTGCAATTGTACGGGTCCTCCATGCGTTGGGGGGACTCCAATACCGAGAGATAATAAAAATTTATCCATAAAAGCAAATTTCAAATAAATCTGGCAAGTCTGTCTCAACGAATGCGGAGAGACTCCATGAGCGGCGTGTATTGGGGACCCTGTTAGGCAGAGACCCACACCACCATTTTGCATGGGCCCAACTTCCCTGGACCCGACAGTGACTGTTATGTTATCTTGAGTGTGAGCCAGTCACTTGGTTTAATGGTGGTTTCACTGATAATAGAAAACACTGAGTATGAGCATTTATAATACTCGGAAACTTTGCTCTCCACAATCTTATCCATATAAACCAGGGGTGTGGAACCTTTATCGTGTGGCGGGCAAATTTCAATTAAAATAGTCTCTATCGGGAAAATTACAGCTTTAAAAATAGTTGGGACATAGTTAATCTGTAAATAGTGTATGACTTTAAATAAACTGTCCGCGGGAATTTAAATCACACTAATTTAATTACCCATTATGCCCGCGGGCAGCAGGTTCCCCACCTCTGAATTATAAACAAATATTCAGAACAACTAAAATATCGGGAATTGTGCCAACACACACACACACACACACACACACAATATGTGCGTATCTCCCCATAGGCGAGTTACACATTTTTTAAGGCCATATATCTAAAAATCTGATCAACCAAACTAAATTTAACTTAACCTTGGTGCCGTCGAACCCAGAAGAGCGTGACGAGTGTTTCAGATGCAATCAAGTCTAAATATTGAGGTACTCGCAAACCTAACCTAACCTAACCTAACCTAACCTAACCTAACTGGGACCAGGATATCTTTTTTCGGACAATTAAAAATTTTCTACATTTTTTATAAATATTTTGGCGTTCCGAGGCAACAGAAGAGTACCTCGCAAAAAAAATTACCCCACTTCATCGGTGAATTATCACACACACTACCTCACTCGTGCCCAGTTGCCGTGCACGCGCGCGCGCACACATACACACACACAGATGAAAGGCCGGACTTCATTATAAAACTTCATTTCAGGTTTCATATTATGTTTTACACAAAGGGAACCCAACCTAATCTATCATAAACAGAGAAAATAGAAAGGTAAATAAATGGAAGAAAAATTGAGAAACTAAGACCTCTAAATATAACCTAACATGTCAATCAGTTTGAATTTATGGTTCCACAGTGCCTCTGGGGAGGGGACCATAAATCTCCACACTTCTGGCTTCCCCACTGCCCATACCGGGAACGCAGACCCGGGCAGCGGGGTTGAATATGCTACCACCCATTCGAGATGTTCTGGGCCTCTGCCTGATTCACTTTCCATAAACTTCCGCAACACTCGTGACCTTTCCTCAAATTTTCAATCTGTTGAACACCACCACCACGGCACCACCACCTCTTCTTAAACCTCACCGTCTCTTCCTCATTGAATCTCAAGTGTCTGGGACGACTGACAGCAACCCCTTTTCTGTACCCTTGTACTTTCTTTTATTCTCAATTTCACTCCAAAGGTGGATGTTGTGTATACTGTATGTACGCAATGACCTAACTTGTTCTCATATTCCCGAACTCGAATCCTCCGAATTCTATACCCTCTGGCTACAGTTTACATGCCAATCTCAAACTAAATACATCTGCGCTGTCTACCTTCCCACTTTGGCGCCGCTGATTGGGAAACCCTTGGCAGTACTTCTCTGATTTCCCATGGAATGATTACTTCTCCCGTGGCCGGGGCCCTTCCGAGTGTGCTGAGGACATCACGGAGGTGGTTCTCTCTGGCATGGATGCATAAAGTTCATATTTTATTCCTATTACTAACGCAAAAAAACCTTGGTTTAACTTTACTTGTGTTAATGGTATCCACAACAGAGAGGAGCCTTTTCAAAAGGTACCGTCGCCTTCCAACTCCTGACTATCACTCGGCTTACATTTCTGCCCGGAATCGAGCGAAGTCTGTTCTTCGCTTCGCTAAAAATTTCTTCATCAAACAAAAATGTGAAAACATATGCAATTGCAATTCTTTTCACTCTTTCTGGCAACTAGTTAAGAACCTCTCCAACAACTTTACTTCCTCTTCTTTCCCTCCTCTTTTCCATTCCGACGGCTCAGTTGCCGTCTCTTCTTCTGACAAAGCTAAACTTGTCGTTCAACCTTTCCGGTGCTGTTCCTCCATCTCCTCCTCCCTTTGACTTAATTACAATATGTCTGAAATTAGAATATCTTCCAAAGATGTTTTTCTGCTGAATCTGGGCTCAACTCTAGGAAGACTTACGGTCCTGATGGTATTCTTCCTGTTGTTCTTAAGAACTGTGCTTCTGTGCTGACACCCTGCCTAGGCAAACACTTTCGTTTTTGCCTTTCATCTGGTACTTTCCCTCCTACTGGAAGTTCGTTTTCATTCAGCCTGTCCCAAAGAAGGGTGACCGCTCTCAATCTTCCAACTATCGCTCAATTGCTTTGATTTCTTACCTTTATAAAGTTTTTGAATCTATCCTTAATGGGAAGGTTCTTAAACACTTTTCTTCTCGCAATCTTTCAGATCGTCAGTATGGTTCCGCATACTGACTCTTGGTCATCTTCCTTTCGAGATTTCGGTGAATCTTTTGCTATTGCGCTAGACATAACAAAAGCTTTTAATAGAGCCTGGCACAAATCTTTAATCTTTAAACTGCCCTCTTTCGGTTTCTATCCTCCTACCTGTGCCTGCACTTTTGATTTCCTTTCTGGCCCGATCGATAACTGCGGTTGTAGATGGCCACTGTTCTTCTCCTGAAGCTATTAATAGTGGCGTTCCTCAGGGCTTTGACCTGTCGCTCACTCTTTTCTCTTTATTTATTAATGATGTATTAAGTCTCATTTCTGTCCTATCCACTCCTATGCTGATGATTCCACTCTTCACTTCTCCATCTGCTTCGCAAAGTGTCCGTCTCAACAGTCACTCCATGATTCACGTAAGACGGGTATGGTGCACCTGACCTCAGATCTTTGCTCTCACTGATTGGGGCAGAGAAAATCTTGTGGCTTTCAATACCTGAAAAACTCAGTTCCCCCATCTGTCTACTCGTCACAATCTTCCACACGACTATCCCCTTACCTTCAACAATACATAACTTAATCCTTCCTATTCTCTTAACCTTTTTGGCGTTTCGTTTTCTTGTGATCTTTCTTGGAAAGATCACCGCATACTTTTTCCAGCTTCTAAGATGTTAGGTGTGCTGTGCCGGTTCTGCAGTTTCTTCACCTCTACTCAGTTGTTGTCTCTGTACAGGGGTGTTGTCCGCCCCTGTATGGAGTATGCTTTTCATGTGTGGGGTGGCTCAACCCATACAGCAGTACTTGACCGCGTGGAATCAAAGGCTTTTCGTCTCATTATTTCCCCGCCTCTTATTGACAGTCTTCAATCCCTCTCTCTTCGGCGCAATGTTGCCTCGCTCTCTCTACTATCGCTATTATAACGGACATTGCTCTTCTGAATTCTCTAACTGCATCTTCCTCCTTTAAAGAGAGCACACACTACCAGACTTTCAACACACACATTCCTTTTCTGTCCAGTTCTTAAACGCAATGTTGAATCGGTATTTTCAAGCGTCATCTACTCAACCGGCGAATTCTGGAAAAATCTTCCTCGGTGCATCTTTCCCCTTATCTATGGCTTTCAATCTTTTAAACGCAGCGTGTCCAGGCATCTCGAAAACCCTGGATCTTGATTTTGACTTTCCTCTTCTATTATGGTGGGGCAGGTGGCGTTTTTTCGGGCGTTGGCCCTTGGCCCCTCCTTCCTCGATAGTTATTTTTTTTTTAATTACCAGACACTTTTAACCCCTTCACCGCCAAACCCACATGTATTCGTTGCCATAAATCCGTGCCCTAGCATAGCGTGCCGGTGAAACAGTTAAACTCGCCTCTGGAAAAAATAATGTAAACCTTCCATCCTCAGGTTTAGTCTGTTATTCGGCATGTCTTTATTCATAACTGTTCTAAAGTCTCTATTTATTTTAGGGTTGAAACAATTGATGGAACTGCAGTTGTGGACGAGGACTACGTTAGAATTAATGAAGTCGTCACTTTCGAACCTGGTGAAACTGAAAAAGAGGTAAAAAAAAGTTTTAAATGTTGAATATTTAATAACTTATGGACAATATTTCACGTTTTCATACAGGATTCTAATGAAGAAAATTTCTAACTCATTTTACTGGTAAACCTCCATCAATTTTAAGCATAGCCAATTCGCTTTTTATTGTGTCACCAAGGCATCATGTTCTTTAATACTTATCATTATTCCCATTTTGTTCCTAGCTGCATTTGCAAGGGGTTGGCAGCGCTCCAGCTCCGGAGCTAAATGCCAGCCCTGAAACTCGAAGCTGGAGCGAGGCTGAATAACCTTAAGTATGATCCGGAGCCAGAGCGGGGCTGAAGTTAGTACTAAAAGTGCTCCGGGGCAAGGCTTCTGGAATTGCTCCACAGGTCATAAGAAAATATATACCCATGCACATAACTGTAAACAAATAAAATAAGTATTACTTTTATCATAATTTATCTAGCGTGGGTTTTATACTGCTTTCTTCATATTAAAATGAAACAAAATAAAAGATGTATCTAAGGTCACACACGGTGCACTAAATAGTGGCACAAATGTAAAAATTGCCCCGTATTTATGGTTTCCGGAGTTGGAGCTGGTGCCCGAATTAAGTAAAAATAGTCGGGGCTGGGTCGTTGAAGAAGCTGCTCTGGAGCAGCTCCAGAGCCGGAGCAAAGGTAGGTTGCTGCAGCTAGCCGGAAACCGGAGCCGAACGTCTGGAGCCACTCCGGAGTCAGCCATTAACTCGAAGCATTGCCAACCCTAGATCAAATATAATTTTCCCTCATTTATCACTGCTCTCAACATTTGATAGCTCACTGATTTTTGTATTGAATTAAAAGATAAAAGTAGCAACAGCCAGAAATCTCATTTCTCCACGGTGTGGGAGTAGCCCGAGCATTGACAGAGTAAGCGGCCACCTCAACAAATCCAGGAGCCAGCAGGCGTGAGTGAACCAGAGCCTCGCCACTCAGAGCCCGCCACCCTAACCACTGAGCCACCTGGCGTTCTTTTATTGAATTATTTTATTTTAATGAATGAAAAGTTTCCTCTGTTTTCTCTGTTTCTGTTTGATAGTTTATAGGTCTCCATATCTCCTTGTTTCAATAAGTTTCTTGTTTTTATTGCATTCCTAGTTAGTATTTTATTTGTTGTTAATGATATTGTTTTTGATTCCATCCTAATTTTATTGGCATTTCCTTTCATTCATGCACGGTTAAGTGGGAGAATCGTGAGGTACATTTAAAAAAATTCAACCAGAAACACAATAAGCAAATACTATGATTGCTTATTATTTATAACTTTCGTTCGTTTATGACCCGTTTCCTAAACCTCGCATGCCTTTCTTATGTTGTTTTAATGAGCTACTAATTCCTCAGATCATGGTGGAAATTGTGAATGACAACCAATGGGAACCTGACGAGGAATTCTTCTTAAAATTGACTTTGATTTACAAGGAAGAAGAGAGGAAGGGAGTCCAACTGGGAAGAGCTTCCATTATGGAAATCATTATTTTGAATGACGACGGTAAGAGTGTTATATTAGAACTGCATAAATGGAATATACAAACTACATAGAAATCTGATCCCACCATAAAATCTAAGAATATCTTTTATTTGACTCTGCATTTCTCTTTTCGAGAGTATATAATCTCACTCCTTCACTTCAATCTTTACTTCTCAAAGAGCTGACTTTGATAATTTTGTAAATAACTTTTAGTGGAAAGTAATCAGGGTTGGGTCGATTAACTTCCAAAATTAATTAGTTAAGTTAATTTGAGATTCTTACCAATTAAGTTAACTAGTTAATTTTTAAAATTTGCATTAACTTAACTTAAGTTAATTTTGAAAGTTAATCAATTAACTTTTCCTCTCTTGGAAGTAGTCTGTAGACTCATCATTATATATAACTAATCAAGGTAATGATAAGCCTGTACTTACGTGGGATCACCTTGTATGTGTGGTTGTCAATGTCTGATGAATTATATGTATTTTTTTGTATATTATACAGGGCAAGACATAATGATAATTTTTTCTAATTTGTTTATGGTCTCAACTCAACTTTTCTCAACAAGTCTCAACTTTTAGGCATATAATTGTTTTCCATTGTAAAAATGAAGGCAAAATGAATTTAATAAATTGTTTTCTAAACTGTATGTTTCATATTGTACACTATTGACACTGAACATAATCCAGATTCCTTACCAACAATAGTCAAATTAGAGAGACAAAATATATACTTCACTTACAAATTAAATATGCTTGTTAACTTTACAGATGACGAGGTTCCCAAACCTTTAATCTCTAAGCCTATTGCATTTCAATCAGAAAGATAAAAACAGCATTTTTATAGGAAAATTAATTGAAATATCTCCAAATTAATTAAATTAAGTTAAGCTAATGAACTTAATCATCTAATCGGCAAAAAAGTTAAGTTAATTAACTTAATTGACCCAACCCTGAAAGTAATGTTAAAGTTCTCCTTTTGATTTTTCCATAATTTTGGCTTTCCTTAAGGGTGCTACTGTAGTATGCGGTCTACCTACGATTCGGCGGTCTACCTTTTAATTATAGCTTCTTATCTTGTTTACTAATTGTTTGTTTACATCCCATTGTCAATCGCCCTTGACGATTGGTTAGGTTTAGTCATGATATTTTCGTTAGTTTTAACGAAAATATCATGATTAAACCTAACCAATCGTAGGTAGACCGCATACTACAGTAGCACCTTAAGTTTATTAATAATTAACAGGTAACTGTATAATAATAATGTATGTATATATGAATAGTCAGTACATTAGAAAAATTCCTATGAAAGTTAATTCAAACTGAAATTTGAATTAAAGCTAATAAATTTTTTCATTTCTTGTTTTGGAGCAGAGTATGGTAGGTGGAAACCGTGTGCAAAGGATGAACTTCAGTGTTATTTTAATAATAAACGCACGTGTGATTACTGAAATTCTCTTGAGAACAAAACTCTCAATGATTGACACTGCATCATATATGTAAACAAATAATGTATAACGTGAGTATCGATCGGTCCTTCATTTTGGACAGTGTGATGTGAACGATCCTCATGTGCTACAATATTTGTCTACGGTGCGTAAGCGAAGCGTGTTCCATGCTGTTTGTGACCCATTTTCCTCTGTAACTAACACTGTGTATATATATACTTCCCGTAAATGGAAAGGACTAGTCTAAATTAACAAGTTTAAAGAGTTAAGTTATACATACAAAGATTTAATTCAAAACAGTTTTGTTGTTCCATACCATTTTTTCTTCAAGTATTATTAGCTAATCTAAACAAAGTTTTCATACACAACTCTTTATGAACAATTACAGCACTCCATTGATCCCAAGTTGCTTTTAACTGTATTACAGAATTGCTCTCATGAAACTACCACCATTACTTTCCACTTCACGCCATTCCCAATATCATTCGCAGTCCCAAAGTGAGAATTCTAGATTTGGAAAAACTTTCGTGGTGTGGGAAGGAGTTGGTGAAAACGAACAAACCTACCCTACCCTAATCTATAACTTGACCCAGTTAACCAAACCTAACCTATGTACGAGAGTAGTGGAGAGTGACCAATTTGAGAAAAGCCTCTTGGAGATTCTCACATTGGGACTTCTCATTCTTCAACGAGAAGTGAAATGAGAACAACTGCTATTTAAATTTTAAGTTTGCCCAAATTTGATTCTTAATTCATGATCAAGTGGAAAAATACTGTATTTACAATGATCCATTGTTTCTCTCTCATATTCTTGCTGTCATATACCACCATCCTCAAATTCTACTTATTACACTATAAGTGTTTGTTCTAAAACGCGGACAAGGAAGCTTATAGACAATGAAATACAAATATATGTTAAAAAAAAAATTCAAATTATTACGGGCCTAACTTTAGGCAAAATTGAAAAGTATTCTCCTTCACTTTATAGACGTACTCTAAGTTAGGTTCGGCTTTTTACTTACGCCACCCATAGTCAATTTCCAGTCAATCTACTTTAAAGCAGTCATCCTTTCGACAAATTGACACTCGTGATATTGTCTAGAAGAGCCTTGTCAAAGTTTCGGAAGTGATTTTAATCATGTTTTCTGGAAAAATTCATTTAATTCTTTTATTCCTATCCGTTTGGCCTCTTTAGAGTTTCACTTTTTTAATAATTTAGTTTATTTTCTAATACTAGTTTTAGGTTACTTTAAAAATATTATTAAAGGTTAAGTTTTTTTATCATTAATAAAGGTTATTCAATTCGATTCAAATTCAAATAATGGGTAATATCCGAAAATCATATTTCCTCACAGGCAGTGAAATGAAGGTGGACTTTGTTACCTGCCCCCGAACATGACTAACTTTTGTTAGTTGATAATCCTTTAGATACTTAATTCTGTGAATAAAGTTTCTGCAGTTTTTGCGCAAGAAGAAACTTCATTAAATTTTCGTTTCGCGACTTCATGCTTCTATGGGTTAAAACCGGTATTGAAATACCGGTATTAATATCGGTATTGAAGAAGTACAAATAATACCGATACCGATATTATAGGTTTTCGGTATTGACAAAAATTGCTATTGTAAAATTTAGGCAATTTAGTCCTCCGATAGGCAAATAAACTGTTTTTGGAGGATTCGGAGAAAAAAAAAGTTTCGGGGTATTTTGCAGTTAACCTCTTTTTTTCGTTTTCTATTCCTTTCTATCAAAGAAAACTATTTATTGCACTAACTTTTATAAATTTATATTATGTATGGATCATGAAGAGGTTATAACAAACAAACAAAACAAACAAAAACTCTTTATTGCAGACATAAATATATATATATATATATATATATATATTATACATAATAATTCTATAAACCAGATTTATCGTGTTCTAGGAGACTTTAATAAGTAATGCTTTAAACTGTAACGTATTTTGTCAATTTTTTCGCTTCAAACGTTTTAAAACGTATTAGATACGTTCAAAAACATATGCACACGATTTCAAATCATCGCGTTCCCAAATCCCAATGCACCGTTCTTTCTTCTTACATTTGTCACTTGGATTTTCAACATTGTAGAGGAAGGTTGTGTTGCTAATAGATCTATCTGATTTAAACATTTTACAAATAAGTTGCGATATTCTTATATGAAGAAAACTTTTAAAAATAATATACCCCTTCAAACTTTTGTCAAGAATGTCAAGAAAATCATTAGCGTGGAACTATTTTATTAAGAAAAATAATGAAGAAGCTGAATGTTTGAGGTGTGAAAAGACCATTAAGTGCAGTGGAGGCTCAACTAGTGGATTATCAGCCATATGAAAACAATTCATAATGTAAACATTACTGAAATTAAGAAGCTATAAATCGGCCTGATAAGAAGCAAAAGACATTGGATGGATTTATTTGTAAAAAATCTATTGAAGAAGAAATTTCAAACTTGCATGCACTGATGGAATAAGTTTCAGTTCTATTGCCAAAAGTGAATTCATACAAGAGAGTTTAGCAAAGAATAACTATGATAAACATCCACCAACCTCATGTGGTGGGGTAAAAAATATGATAGTTAAATTTCATGCAAGGGAGATGGCTGAACTAAAAGATCACTTTGGGAAATTAGTGAGTAAAGGAGTTCGATTTTCTTTAACTCTTGATGAATATACCTCAAACCAAAATAAGAGATATATGAATATAAATGTTCATCAGGAAGATCAACATTGGTCCTTGGGATTAATCAAAATTATTGGAAGCCTTAACAGTACAAGGACAGTGGAAATTGTGAGTAAAAAATTGAATGATTATGGCCTTAATTTAGAGCAACACATAATGGATGTGCGACAGATGGCGCATCAGTTATGGTGAAGTTTGGGAGAGAAATTAAACCTGAACATCAGCAATGCATTGCCCATGGTATTCATCTTGCTGTTTCCTCTGTTTTATACAAAAGAAGTGAATGTCAAGTTGTAAGTTATGAAAAAGATGAAGATAATGAAACAACGGATACTGAAGAAGATGAGGATGAAGAGAATGTCAGTTGCACTAACCTTGAGGAAAATGTTGAAGATAACGAAGAAGACATGGACCTCTTTACACATTTACTTGAAATAGGAATAGATGATGATGTCAATATCCCTCGCTTGAAAGACAATTACCATGATGTAATAGCAAAAGTAAGGAAAATATGTCGAATTTTCGTAAGTCACCGTTTAAAGAATGAAAAGCTACAAGACTTTGTAAGAAAACAATTCAATGGCAAAGAACTGAAACTCATTTTGGATTGTAAAACAAGATGGAATAGTCTTTTGAGTATGATTGAACGCTTTCTGAAGTTAAAGAAATGTATCCCAAAAGCTTTAAGAGTGATTCATTCAACTGTAGCCATTTCTTCAACAGAGTGGGAAATTATTGAAAACCTTTATGACACCTTACGTCCTGTTGAAATAATCTTAAAGGGTTATGCTCGAAAGATGCATCACTCCTGACAGCTGAATCATCAATGAAATTTATTTCAAAGAAACTAGGAGAGAAAAATAATCCAATAGCAAAAGAGTTAAAAGATTGTCTTAGAAATCGTTACATTTCAAGAAGACAGCAAGACATTGTAGGTTTAATCAAATATCTTCATAATCCGAAGTTTTAAAAGTTCAAGAAGAGGAAAGTTTTTCTGTTCCATCAAAATTAGTTCTCAAAAGAACTGCAGAAAGGCTCCATAAAAGACTTTTCCCTAAGATGTGGTTGATTTGGAGATAGAATGGAAGAACAGGAATTTCCATGTAACCCTGAAAATGTAGCTGCAAATAAGACTGAAGTGGAAGCAGATTCATTACTGAGTGAATACATACAAGAAATGGACAAACTAGGAAAAGTGCCATCTAAAAAAAATTCCATTGATTTTGATGTTACTAATGAATTTAAAAGCTTGGAAGTTACTTTACAGAGAAGTGAGAATTTAGAGAAGCTGTACAAGGCACTGCTTTCAATTAAACCTACAAGTGCAGAATCAGAAAGAGCCTTTTCTGCTGCAGGCCTATTTCTGACGAAACTGAGATCAAGTCTATCTGAACAATCCTAGATGCTCTTTGTTTCCTCAAAGCATACTTTCAAAATCAAACTAAGAAATAAATATTTAGATACTAATAATTTCTATCTACCCCAGTAGTTGTATAATAATATGCTAAAAAAAAATTCAAATAATATTTTTATTACAATTTAGTAATTTACTGTATAAACTTTTTCGAATAGAATGCCATCTATTTGGAGTTGGGTCATTAATTTATAGTAAATATGGTGAGTACTGCAAGTCCCTCAGACTTGTGGGAGGGTTGGTAGGGTGGCACCATAATAAATCAAAATAAATTATTTTTTTCATAATACCGGTATCAATACCGGGATTAGCATAATTGCCTCCAAATACCGGTATTGAAAATTTTCGGTATTATGCAAGCACTATTTCCATAGCGCGTCATATCATCAGGTCGCCATTTTTAATTTCATTTTTATAGCGAAGTGATCATGGATTGTACTGGCCGTAATTTTTCAACTAGATCTTTTGCAGTTTTGATGCTATCCTGTTATCTCCCCACCAAGTTTTAATATGGTTAATTGAATGCCCGCTTACGTCAACTGTACGTCCTTGACGATTGGTTAGGTTAAGTCGTGATATTTTTGTTAGCTTTTCTTTCTATTTTTTCCATCGGTACATCGCTAGAAATGCCGTCAGCTTTATTTTGATATATAAAAACGTAAAAAAATTCGTCCTCGGAAGCAGAAGGTCA
>JAJOZX010013991.1:5000-20000 GCA_023014485.1 Bathynomus jamesi | reverse complement strand
AGGCCAGCACCTTCGTGCCTGGCTCAGTGATGACGCGGGTGTCCTCCCTAGTGAACACTCCCGCAAAGTACTCATTCAGCACACTAGTGATGTCCGCGTCGGAGGTCCACAGAACACCGCTGGGGTCCTTTAACGGACCGGACCTATCATGCTTCTAATGGGCTTTCTACTATTAACATAACTGAAGAACTCATTAGAGTTCCCCTTGCAGAGGCTTGCCACCCGGAGTTCTTCGTTACGTTTCACTAGCCTAACGTTCGCCTTCACTTCTCTGCACAGGTGGACATACGCCTCAATGTTCTCATGGGAACGATTGGCCTTCGCCCTCCTATACGCAGCTTTCCAATTTCGGATAGCCGAAGCGATGTCACGATTGAACCACTTAGGCTGCGTTGAAGCAGGGGTTACCGGTTTTGAGGGTATGGCAGCAGACTGCAGCACCATAAACTGGTCCCGAAATGCACTCCATACTTCCTCAACATTCCCACCGACCTCCAACCCGATCTTACCTACGCTATCCCGGAAGCCAACAAAGTCCGCCAGCCGGAGGAGGAGGAGATGTGGAGGTCTGTACACCAAGATTAACCTATAGTTCGTCCATCCCACGTTCAGATCGACGAATATGGGAGAATATGAGTGTGTGCTTCACAGAAACACATCTTAAAGATTGCCAAGGGAACTGCGAACACTATCGATAAATAAGAAAAAATTGCATATCGCTGGATTCAACTTGCTAAGAACGGATAGAACAGCAAGACGTAAAGGTGGCTGTGCTATTTATATACATGAGTCATATGACCGAGACAGTAATAAGTAAATCCACCAGCTTCGTGGAAATCCTTGCAGTGAAAATAGAGAAACTAAACGTGGTACTGATAGTCATCTACAGACCTCCAAACAATCCATCCCCAAAATAATACCCTGCGGCGATTTTAATTTCTCATTTATAAAATGCCAAAAGGTGGGTAGAAATATATATATATACACCAAGACAAGGGGGGCACAAGAGAAGACTAGGATCAAGCAAAAATGTTGATGGCTCTAACAAACGAATTTATGTTGACACAAGAGATAACAGGAAACACCAGGAAAAATAACTGCCTAAATCTGGTGTTCACGAATAGCAAGAACTTGATTGTTGACATAAAAATAATCCCAGCTATTATCTCAGACCACAACATAATCGATATATCAACAAATATGACGAAAACATTAAAAGACAATACCCATAATGAAGAAAGAAGCAAATTTGGGACCTCTAACTTAAACTCCGACTATAAATTGGGAAGCACTCAGATATCATGGTCCAAAATGAGTGGAAAACAGTTTTCGAGAATAAAACAACCGAAGAGATGCTAACAATCTTAGAAGAGAAGAAGCTGGGAATTTTAGAAAAGTATGCTCCGAAAGCACAGTCAAAAAGAAAGAGGAGCTGGTTCTAGAGGCAAAAGCGAACAATATTCCGCAAAAGAAAGAGGGTAGCGGTGAAGTTGGTAAACTGCAGAGACAACAATACCGAAAAGTAATTCAAGAAAAACTGGAGAATATCGATAGAGAAATACAAGCTCTGATTCAGGGCTATACAGAGAAGGAAGAGGAAAAGGCGGTAGAAGTAATAAAGGAAAATCCAAAATATTTCTATAGCTATGCGAAAAGAAAAAAAAACGCGCGCCACTATCGGGCCCTTAAGGAAAGGAAATAATGAACCAACCGACAATATAAAAGAAATATCTGAAACACTGAGAACCCAATATGAATCAGTACCCCAAAAAGTGACAAAGCGACACCCAACATACAGTAGATACATTCTTTGAAGAGAAATTGCAAGGAGATTGTAAAACAGGCATTGATTTTATCCCAAAAGATGTAACGAGAGCTATAGGACAAATGAAATCATATTCAGCTGCAGATCCGGGCAAATGGAACGCATTATTGATTAAAAACTGTAAAAATGAAATAGCTACACCCATATATTGGATATAAAGAAGATCCCTAGAGAGTGGAGAAATACCGAGTATCTTGAAAAGAGCAAACATTTACCTATGTATAAAGGAGTGGGACAGATCTCAAGCAAAGAACTATATACCGGTGTCTTTCACATTCCATCTTACCAAAGTATTTGAAAGATTAGTTAGAGAGAGAATATATGACTTCTTGGAGACCCTGGAAAGACTCTGCGAAAATCAACACGGATCCTGGTCAGGAAGATCTTGCCAATCATAACTTATAGAACACTATAACAATATCCTAGACGCACTTGAAGGCAATGAAAACTACGATGTCATATACACGGATTTTGCTAAAGCTTTCGACAAATGTGATCATGATATAACAGCGCATAAAATGAAATATATGGGAATAACAGGCAAAGTGGGAAAATGGATCTACAACTTCCTCAGAGAACGTATACAGGTCGTTAAAATTCAAGGTATATCATCATGAGAATCGCAAGTACGCAGCTCAGTACTACAAGGAACAGTGTTGGCTCCACTCCTTTTCATTATTATGCTAACAGACATAGACAATGACTTACTTATGTCCTCTTCACTCCTGCGTGGAGCATAGCGCATCAACTGTGCTTCTCCATTGGCTACGGTTCGCTGCTTAGGCTTTAACTTCTGGCCAGGTTCTTCCAATTCTCTTAGTTTCCATCAATAAGGATCTCCTCCAAGTCATCACGGGTCTACCCCTCTTCCTTCTTCCTTGAGGATTCCATTTCAAAGCCGTCTTAGCTATTTCTCCCTCTTCTCTCCTCAAAGCATGTCCAACCCATCTCCACTTCCTTTTCCTAATTTGCTCTTCTATCCTTTCCTGATTTGTGATCTGCCATAGTCTTTCATTTGAAATTCTATCCGGCCATCTAATTCCCATAATCCTTCTCAGACATCGATTCACAAACATTTGCACCTTTGTCAGCTCTTTTGTTACCTTCCTTGATTCACAACCATACAGGGCGACTCATTTAACATTACTGTTAAATATTCTTATTTTAACTCTCCTCGACAACTGGTTTGATCTCCATACTGGGTTTAGCAGCGCAAAAGCACCTGCAGCCTTAGTCAACCTTCTTCTAACATCCTCCTCCGCTCCTCCATCCTTTGCCACTACACTACCCAAGTAGACAAACTCGTCAACCTCTCCCAGCTCAACCTCCCCAACTCTGAAGGCTCCATCTCTGCCATTTAATCTCATTGTCTTTGTTTTTCCTTTATTAATTTCTCATCCTAACTTTCTTCCCTCTCATCCCAGATCCTCCAGCTTCGCTACCATATCCTCACGTCTCTTGACAAAAGGCACAAATCGTCGGCATAGTCCAAGTCCTCCAAAACATCCAGCAATCCCCAACCAATACCCCTCCTATCTCCCTCAACCACTCCCTTCATTACAGTATCCAGCATTAACAGAAGTATCACTGGTGACAACAGACAACCCTGTCCCACTCCTGTTGTCACCTCAAAAGGCCCTGTAAACTTCCCGTTATGTTCCACTTTGCAAAAAAATCCTCTCTATAATTCTTTAACGATATTAATAATCTCCGGTATTCAATAGTTTTCCATCACTGTCCACATACAGCCTCTATCCACACTATCAAAAGCTTTCTCAAAGTCTACAAACACCAAATACAGGCTGGACTGCCATTTCAAGCTCCTTTACAATAATTCTCAGTGTATTGATCTGATCGGCAAAGGATCGGGTCTCTCTAAATCCTGCCTGTTCTCTTCTTAGCCTAGCATCCACCTCCCTCCTCATTCTTTCCAAAATAATATGGGTCAACACCTTACTATGTATAGACAACAGTGTGATTCCCCTCCAGTTGTCACATCGCTATAGATCTCCTTTCTTTGGTATTTTCACCGGCAAAGCCCCCTCCATTCCTTGGGAAACTTCTCGGTTTCCCATATTATACCGAAGAGTCCATGTAATTCATCTGTCATCATCCCTGGGTCCACCTTCAACAGTTTTGCCTCTACACCATCCATCCCTGGCGCTTTTGCTGCTTTTAACTTCTTGATAACCCTCCGGATTTCAGCCTGACTTGATGGTCTAACATCTATGTTCAGCTCCTGGTTCCCTCTCACTTCTTCTTGAATTAACTACTCGGGTCTATTTCTATTCAGAACTTCTCTAAAATGCTCTTTCCACCTTTCCAATTGTTGCATCTCCGTAGTCAATATAGTTCCACCCTTTGGTCTTACTTGTCTTGTCTCTATAATTTCTCCGTCAGTGTTTTCATTATCTTACATAATTCCCTCATATCTCCTCTCCGCGGTGCTGTCTCTGCCTGTTGCGCCATCTCGTTTACAAATTGTCTCTTATCATTTCTGGACCTTCTTTTGACCTCTCGATTCAGTTGTTGCCAGTTCTCCCCCAACTCCATCCTGTTTATCACGTCTTCACATCTGTTCATTCTATCTTTTGCTTTCCTTCTTTCTTCTATCGCATTCCATGTATCCTCAGTCATCCACTTTCTTTTCTCCTTTCTGAAACTGATTGTCTCCTCTGCAAGATTTCCGTAAGGTGTCTCTAAATCTCATCCACTTTCTTTCCACTGTTTTTACTTTATCATCTTCATTTTCTCCATGTGTCAAGACTTCATCATCATCATCCTGGCGAATAGCAAATCTATTTCTCACAGCCAATTTGTATTCCTCTTTGACCTCCGTTCTTGCGAGCCTATTGACGTCAAGCCGTCTCCTTCCTCTCTCGACTCTCGACTCGACTCTTTCCTTGGCTTTTGCCAGCCTCAATTTCACCTCAGCTATCACCAGATGATGATCGCTTGCTACATCTGCTCCTCTTCTATTTCACACATCTATCAGCGATCCTTTCCACTTCTTCCTAATGGCTATATGATCAATCTGGTTTTCCGTTCTGCCATCAAGCGACATCCAGGTAATTTTATGACACTCTTTATGCGGTAACAGGGTACCACCAATCACAAGCTACTACTACTCCACAGAAATCTGCGAATAATTCGCCATTTCTATTCATTATTTCTATACCATGCTTGCCCATTACATACTCCGTCTTTGTTGTCTCTCCCCACTTTGCGTTGAGGTCTCCCATCAGGATAACAGTCTTTTCTCTTAACTCCCCCAAAAACTGTAGTGAGCTGTTCATAGAACTCTACCTTCGGCTCATCCTCCGCTTGTTCTGTAGCCGCATAACATTAAATAATTGTTATGGGTCTAGTCTTCGTCTTAAATCTTGCTCTTATTATTCTCGAAGATATTGGCTCCCATTCCAATAAACTTTTCTCCACCTCTCCTGTGAGCAATATGCCTACACCTTCTCTATGTTCTTCTCCACTTGGTCTTCCGGAGTACAATAATTTCTAGCATGGTCCCACTTGTACTTCTCCGTCTCCTGTCCAACTCATTTCGCTCAATCCCAGAACCGCCACCCTTATATATATCGGCCTCTCTTGCAATTTGCTTAAGCCTCGATGCTTCGTACATAGTTCGTATATTCCAGCATCCAATTCGTGTCCGATATTTCATGCCAAAGTTTCTTCAACGTTAGATCCGTCCGGTTTTGCCCAGTTTCAACTTCTGTAATCGTGACGTTTAGGCTGTGCAGGGTCTAAACCTTAAGGTCTCCGAACATACCCTGTCAGTTTTTGGTCTACGGGCGTAATGCCACTCCCCAGCAGCGGGGAGCTCCCTATCCGCCACCTGGGGACGCGCCCGATGGGGGAACTGACAAAGACCCCTCATGGGATAGACAATGAAGTAAACAGCAAGAGTACAGGGTGTCCATTAATGTTTACCCTGGAAACAGTATGCTCTCATGTTTTAATGACGAATCTTACATCCGTTTTCTTTTTACAGGTGATCTCGTACACGCATAGAGTTTCTGTGCTGGTGTGTTTCGTCTACCGCATTCGCCTCTAGGAGCTCTGTAGTAGCTGTTCAGTTAAGATGGCGTCTGTGACAGAGAAGGCACAATGTGTTGTGTGGCTTGCAGAAACAAAATCTCCTGTCAGTGTTCAGCGAAAGTTCAGAACAAAGTATGGAAAGAATCCACCTGATGTGAAGTTAATTAAGTCGTGGATGAAAAAATTCTTGGAAACTGGAAACGTGGAAAAGGGAAAGAGCAGTGGTAGACCATCAGTTTCCGATGGGACGGTGGAATTTAACATTCAAACTGCTTTCACACGGTCACCAAGGAAATCGGTGAGACAAGCTTCATGCCAACTAAAGATACCGAAGTCTATGGTGCACAAGGTATTACGCAAACGTTTGAAGTTACACGCCTACAAGGTACAAATTGTTCAAGAACTGAAGCCTGATGACCGTGAGTGTGTGGCGTGAATACCGTTTAGACATTTTACGTGCCACTAGGGATGCACATGTGGAAGCTTATTAAGTTCATTAACTATGTATCAAAACTTTGTATGTTTATCTACTTATGATTAAAACTGTGTTTGGATACGAGTGTTTATTTAAAAGTTATAACATGCTTTGATCAGGGTAATCATTTATGGACACCCTGTATTATTTTTCTTTTAGGTAGGGGATGGCTGTGAAATTAACAGTATACGAGAGATTGAGATTGGTTTTAATGCATGGAATACCAGGTACTACAAATCGATGAATCGATATAGAATTTTAATTCTGTACCGATTCACCGTTAGACGTTTCTTAGACAAAAAATATTAAAATCCGAATGCTTTAAAATTAAAAATTAACGCATAATAAATAAAGTAATTTGTACAATTTAAAAATTTTTTTTTACACCAAATTACTGACGTCTCTTAATCCACCTTTTTATTTTCATAGATTTCGATAGCGTTCTCTCTCGCATGATGTTCATGACCAATGCCAATTTGCACGCGTTGCAAGTCCATCACGAAACCTATTTGGGACAAATCAAAGATGCCCTCAATGTCAACGGAGGGGACATTGAGAATGCCACCGGAACGGATTACGTACTTCATTTCGTCTCATTTGGATGGAAGGTAAAGTTGGATGGAAATCGGCTATCCGTTACCCAAAACTCTTCGCTGTTTAGTGTGTTACTAACGAGTTAAATACTTTTTTACTGTACTTGTTAATTTACATTAGTTTGAGAAAGAAGCCTAAATCAACGAATTCCTTTGACAGTATATTATTTCTGTCAATTTTTTAAATGTAAATACGAATGTTTTTGGCATTAAATTATCGGAGTGAAAGTACATTTTATATTGCTTCAAGAATCTATTAGATTTTCTTGTACCGATATTGTACATTAATATTGTTTGATCAGCAAAACTGATTAATTTTCTCGAATGTTTCGTGTCTTTATTAGTTTAGGAAAGCGGGTAACATCCTGTTTATCAATCCCAGAGGGTGGGTTGGGTGAAAACATGCATCTAAGCCTAAGTATTACGAGAAGGTAGTCGGCCCAATTCAACTCCGAGTCGGCGGAGTACCACAGAACCTAAACATTCCGAGTCTATAATCCCTGGCAAACTACCCAAGGGAGCTCTTTCACTTCATATGAAGTGAAAGAGCTCAACATCATGGATTTATTTCTAACCATTCATCCTTCTTCTTAGTCTGTTAAACTTTTTTCTCCGTTGGACTCTTCCGATCATAATCTTATCTGTTACCTGTCCTATCGCTCCAGTCCGGCCTTTGGATCTTCCCAAGAGGAGGCGCCTTTCGCAGTTCGGAGTCTCCGATTGGGAGGCCCTTAGGCAGTACTACTACGACTTCACATGAAATGATAACTGCTTCCGTGGCCGGGGCCCCTTCGAGTTTGTTGAGCGCATCACGGAAGGGATTCTCTCTGACGTGAAGGCGTACATTCCATATTCTTTTCCTACTACTAATGCAAAAACCCTTGGTTTACCTTCACTTGTTCTAATGCTATCCGCAACAAAGAGGAGGCTTTCAGAAGGTACCATCGCCATCCAACTCGTGACAGTCACTCTGCTTATATTTCTGCCCTGAATCGTGCAAAATATGTTCTTCGACTTGCCAAAAATTCCTTCATCAGACAAAAATGTGAAAACCTATGTAATTTTAATTCTTCTCGCTCTTTCTGGCACCTAGCCAAGAATCTCTCCAATTTTACATCTTTCCTATTCTAACGGCTCAGTTGCCGTCTCTTCTGATAAAGTTGACTCTTCGCTCAAGCACTCTCCTCCAACTCAACCCTGGACGATTCCGGTGTTATTACCCCCTCTAACTTAATTATACTAAGATTAGAATCTCTTCCAAAGACAAGACAAAATTCCAAAAAAGCAGGTGGGTAACACAAGGCAAAACGAACTTTCTATCGTGTGAATAATAACCCTCGCACTTTGTCGAAGAATATTTTAGTACTTCCATTTTTCCCAGGCTTTTTAAGCATTGCTAATGTACTTAAACTTTTGAATATTAATGTAGTATTTTCATATGAAAATATTGTGAAAAATATCATAGTAAAAAATAGTCCTACCAATAATTCAGGCATTATCTGTAAAATTGGTTGTAAACAATGTGATTCCTTTTACATTGGACAGACGAGAAAGGATTTGCACACGCATGTAAAACGGCATCAGTATTCCGTTAGAACGGGACAGTCGTCGAGTGCCCTTTTCGTCCATTTGTCAGAGTTATCCCACTGTATTGATTGGAATAATGCTTCAATTTTGTTTCACTGAAGCAATTTTCATATATATATATATATATATATATATATATATATATATATATATATATATATATATATATATATATATATATATGTCTCTTCCCTATATATATGGCCTTCCTAAGACTCGTAAAGAAGGCTGTCCTCTTCGGCCTATCATCTCCAATGTAGGTTCAGTTACGTACAAATTGTGTAAATGGCTTGCCAAACCGTTGTCTCCAGCTGTAGGTAGTATTTCCCCTGCTCACATAAAAAACAATTAACATTTTTGTGATAAGGTAAATAATTTCGAATTACCTAATGGCCAGTTTGTCAGTTTTGATGTAAATTCCTTATTTACAAATGTCCCAGTAGACGAAACCATCAATTTTTTGAAGGAAATTCTTCCTAAGGTAAACCTAACGCTTCCAGTAACAGCCAAGAAATTCATAGAATTGGTGAAACCTCTGTGTCGAGAATAATGTATTTATAGCTGAGGGCACGTTATATAAACAGAAGTATGGCATGCCCATGGGCAATCCCCCCTCCCCCATTTTGGCCAATTTATTTATGGAGTTTTTCGAAACAAAACTGTTGCCTAGGATATCCTTCCCCAATCAAATTAGGTTAAGATATGTGGATGACATATTATCAGTACGGCCAGCTAATAAGAATTTTGATGACATCTTTTCCAAACTCAATAATCTTCATTCACTCAATTAAGTTCAAATGTGAGCGGGAAAGAGAGAGAAAAATACCTTCTTTGGATATTCTTATCAATAAGAAAAATGACAACATAAAATTGTCTGTGTATAGGAAGGAGACTAATTCAAACTCTTACATTCACTATTTTTCATTTCATGATGAACAAGTAAAAAAATCAGTCGTATCTTCAATGTTCCTAGGAGCATATAGAATCTGCCACCCTTCTTATGTTGAGGAGGAGATACAAAAAGTCGTCAATTAAAAATCTGTATTACCCCAAATGGTTCATTTTTAACGCCCATCTGGTAGCCAGGAAAAACTTTTATACTGGCAGGTCAACCGTAAACAAGGATTACGAGAAAAGTATTATTATAAAAACTTGAAAGAGCTTAAGAAAACTTGACAGAGAATAGGCAGTAATGTGGCATTCAAATATAATAACTGCATAAATAACATGTTAATAATGAACAAACCTAAGGACGAAAAACATACAGGTTTGTGTATATATTACCTTGTAAAGACTGTCCTAATAACGTATACGTGGGAGAAACGGGAAGGGCCCTCAGTAAGAGAATTTATGAACACAAGAGATGTGAGGGTGGGGAATGAAAAAAATGTGCGGTATTCTGTCATGTTAGGGAGTATACAATGGTGACGAACCTATGGCACCCGTGCCCATTTGGGGACGCGATCAAATTTGCCTGCTACGCCTAAGCATAGAAATTGTTTTCCAAAACATGAGTATAAAATGATACTTAATAGTTATAATTTGGTGTAATATATATAAACTTTGGTAGGCACGCGAATTTTTTTTATTTGGCATGCGACTGTAAAAAGGTTCGCCTCCCCTGGACTATAATCATGTAATAGATTTCAATAATTGCAATTTTTTCATATCTAACAGTTATGTTAAGTGTAGAATTGTTGAATCTAGTCTTATTGGCTCTATATAAAATTTTAATCTATCTGATGGTCAATTCTCTTTTAATAAAATCATACCGTATGTAATAAAATTAAGAATTTTATAACATTACTCTCCAAAACTTCCTAGGCAACACGAGTACACCCATCAGGTCAAAGCTGGGTCGGAGGGGTCACTTAACTAGCCTCTGAAAAGAGGATGGGAAGGTTCAGTCGGCTAATCCCTGATAACACTGGTATGCATCAATTTTGCTGTCAAGGGTTTTGTAAGTGATTCTTATAGAGTTTTTCCTGCTGATTTCGAATCTGCAATCCGTTTTTCTCAATCCGCTCAGGTTATCCGGCTATGGCCTCATACGTAAAATAGAATTTTTCGTGATTTTGTCAAAGCGGAATTGGAACAGTAACATCTATCATCACTTGTTTCACTTGTATAATATCTTTTTTTACTTTTCAGGCATATAGATAAAATATTTCATAATGAATAGAGCGTGTTAAAATGATCCCAATAGATTCTGCTACATATGTGGGACGGTTACCATGCCAAATAACCAGTCCCAAATCACTAAATTTGTGAAGACAATGTATAGAGCATACTTTGGAATTAAGCTAGGGGACCAGAACAAAAATTTCGCCCCTCATATGTGCTGCAAGACGTGCATTGAAAATTTGAGAAGATGGAGCAAAGGCAGAGCGAAATCTTTGCCTTTTGGAATTCCCATGATTTGGAGAGAAGGAAAGGATCACGTGACAGATTGCTATTTCTGCATGACAAACCTCCAAGGTGGGCTTATAAATTTATTTTTCTTAAATATTTTGAAATCCTCGTATGAAACTTGACATAATATTCACCATAATGTAATATTCACCATATATAGCATAATATTCACCATAATGTAATATTCACCATATATAGCATAATATTCACCATAATGTAATATTCACCATATATAGCATAATATTCACCATAATGGTAATCATACATTTACATATACATAGTTATAGAAAATACATTTACACATACATATTGTTATACAAGTTACATTTACATATAAAATGATTGTATATTTTCTTTCTTTTTCATTCATATTGTCCCCGAAGGGACAATATGAATGAAAAAGAGAGAAAATATAGTGACTCCATCGACCTATTTCATATCTTACAGACCGCAGCCTTCCCTCACGAGCCGCCACTGTCTGAATGCTTCTTCTATTTCATATGCAAGTTTTATATCCATGTTTCTGTGTTTCTATTTTCAGGAGTTAACAAGAAGAATAAACACATTGTTGTATACCCTGACATTCCTTCTGCTATGAGACCTGTACCCCATGGTCCTGGAATTCCAATACCCGACCCACCTCAAACCCTGGACTTCGATGATTCTGATGATGAATCAATGACCAATGACCAGTCCCAGTCGTATATACCTCAAAATACCGCTTCAAATGAGCCGAGGCCTCTCAACCAGGCCAAACTTAATGATCTTACCAGGGATTTAGGACTTTCCAAATTAGCTGCCGAGATCTTGGGCTCACGACTTCGAAAGGACAACTTGCTGGCTCTGGGAACAACATTCTCCTGGTATAGGAAACGAGAGGAAGAATTCCGCAAGTTTTTTGCAGTGCACGAAAATACCTCTTCCTTAGTGTACTGCTGCAATGTTGAGGGGCTAATCGAATCCTTGGGCCTGCCATATAACGCATCAGAATGGAGGCTATTTATAGACTCGTCTAAACGAAGTTTGAAAGCAGTACTTCTCAACATTGGGAATAGGGTTGCATCAGTCCCTGTAGCACATTCCGTACAACTTACTGAGAGCTACGATAACATGAAAATTTTACTGGATGCTCTCGTATACGACCAACATAACTGGAGGATCTGTGGAGATTTGAAGGTAATACTAATATCATAAGTAAACTATTGCTATTGACTATGTTGTTTTTCCAAAGGTTATTTGAGAGCGTATAAGAACACTTAACTTCCCCACAGAAGTGATACAGTCCAATGCATAGATTTTTTTATCTGATAGAACAAATTCTCTAAATTCTTTAAATATTTTCATTTTTTTTCAGATTGTGGCATTTGTATTGGGAATGCAAGGGGGATACACGAAATACCCATGTTTCCTCTGCAAATGGGATAGCCGAGCGGATGAGAAGCACTATGCACAGCGTGAATGGGCATCCAGAGAGAATTTTGAACCTGGGTCGCATAATGTCGTTTCAGTGCCCCTTGTACCACCAACAAAAATTTTGCTCCCACCACTTCATATTAAGCTGGGCTTGAAAAATTTCATCAAATCAATGAATAAGGAGGGCTCAGCATTCCGATATCTCGAGAGTAAATTTCCTCATATATCTGATGCTAAACTAAATGCTGGGGTTTTTGATGGTCCTCAAATTCGAACTTTGATCAAGGATACTCAGTTCGAAAACGCAATGACTCCAACTGAGAAGAATGCCTGGCAGGCATTCAAATCAGTTGTCACTGATTTTCTTGGCAAGCGTAGAAGTCCAGAATACGAGTCCGTTGTCGAAAACTTGATGGAAGCTTTCAAAGCTCATGGGTCGCGCATGTCCATAAAAATGCACTTTTTGTGGTCCCACTTGGACTATTTTCCTGAAAATTGCGGGGATTATAGTGAGGAACAGGGTGAACGATTTCACCAAGATATCAAAATAATGAAAGAGAGGTACCAGGGAAACTGGGATATCAATATGCTGGCGGACTATTGCTGGTGTTTGAAGCGAGACGTGCCCGAAGAAAAACACACGGAAAGCCAAAAAAAACTTCTTTCCTTCCTCAATAAACTTTTTTCCATATTCATTGTATGAATAAAAGTATTTATTCACACAATGTTTTCATTTTTCACGAGTGTTCTTATAATATTACTCGTATCTACAGTGTTTAAGCTAAAAAAATCAATAAATTTGGGGATAAAATTGGACTTATAATAAATGGCCAATAGAGAAAAAACCTGACCTGATTGAGGAAAACCAATGTCATTTTCGAATTCAGCATGGTCGAATTATATATGAGTTGAAAAAACCCTCACAGCAGACAAAAAAATTTCATATGCATACCAGTGTAATTAACTTCCAGGTGTATAATTTATAAACTCTGTTTTGTTTATACGGTCATTACCAATTGAGAAGCGCTCGCGAGGAGCTGAAACTGTATTGGTTAAGAAATAAAATTTTACGGCTTCCTCACGAGTGGTTTCCTTCTTCATACATCGTCGCGACAGTGCGTTATTTTACTATATATATATATGCGCGCGCTTCGGTGTTGCAGTGGTTAGCGGCGCTGACTGTGAACCCATCAGCCCCGGGATTGAGACCCGGTGACGGCAGCCGGCGCGCAGCAAAACCCAGTTGTTCATTCTTCCACACAATAAAGAAAGTGGTTGGTAGATAAATGGGTATCCTGGGTGGCCTAGTGGTTAAGACGCTGGGCTGCTGGTGGGGCGTGGGTCGGATCCCACGTTAAATTGTAGGTCTAAGGTGGAGTGAAAAGCTTGACCTTCGTCAGAATAAACAATTCGGGCGGAAGCTCACCAAAGGTTATATATATAATATATATATATTATATATATATATATGTATAGATATATATGTATAGAAACGACGTAAGTATAGAGGAGTGTTCTGCACACGAGGAAGAGAAATAACGAACAAATGAAAAATGAGGCACCCGCCCGGGAATCGAACCCAGGATCTTCCAATTGCCGGTCAGACGTGCTAACCACTATACCACGGAGCCACGATAGTCATTGCAGTTAAATGTACATATTCACGATTTGCGAGGGTGCCCTCTCAAGGCATTGGTTTCTGCCCTATGTTGGAGAATTACGACTTCTGACTATCGTGGCTCCGTGGTGTAGTGGTTAGCACGTCCGACCGGCAATTGGAAGATCCTGGGTTCGATTCCCGGGCGGGTGCCTCATTTTTCATTTGTTCGTTATTTCTCTTCCTCGTGTGCAGAACACTCCTCTATACTTACGTCGTTTCTATACATTAATATACTGCGTGGTCATTGCAGTTAAATGTATATATATATATATATATATATATATATATATATATATATATAAATATATATATATATATATTATATATTATATATAGAAGTGTTTTTCGGTAAATTAAACTGACTAGCTAAACAGGGCTCTACGGGCCAATTTAGCTAGACCTGAGGTACTAGGGATTTCCGGCCCAGTAATTGGGGCGGGGGTGGTCACACACACATTTTCGTTCATTACTCATCACCCTCATCCACCATAGGAAACTTGGTCCAAATCGGTTTAGAAATGTTAGTTTTTTCTGCGCACAGACGGACATACATTGTAATAAGATTTGTTACATTGGTGCAACTATTATTTTTCACTGTCTAATTATGTGTAATAATAGGGATCATATTATATATTACATATTTTGAAAACTTTATTAAAATAAGTGTGATTGTGTGTAGGACCTATTCTGTGTGCGTGTTCGCTAGGTGCACCTGTCTTTACAGTTTTCTTGTTTTCATTTTCGTATTTTGTATGTCAATTAACAATAAACAAATTTAAACTTAAATGTAACATTATATTTGCTTACTTTGCATTCAGTTGCAGGAAAATAATTCATTCGGAAACTATTTAAACCTTCTAAAATTTCTAATTAGTAGTATTTAGTTGTTTTTTCGGCGAACTCTTATACTCGTACATAATTTCTGCAATGACTGTCTCGTTATTGGTATAGTAACGTCATTAACCCATTAATCCAGATTATA
>JAJOZX010013990.1:17500-81238 GCA_023014485.1 Bathynomus jamesi | reverse complement strand
TGAGCTAGAATGCCCCACTAACGATCTAATAAGCTTGTCAACTTATGTTTGAAGTTTGAGCTTGAATGCCCCACTAACGATCTAATAAGCTTGTCAACTTATGTTTGAAGTTTGAGCTTGAATGCCCCACTAACGATCTAATAAGCTTGTCAACTTATGTTTGAAGTATGAAGAAAAATTGGATCGTGTGTGGCAGCCTTAAGATTTTAAATTTGTGAAAACTGGCCTCGAGTTTTTATCCTGCTATTCGAGTTAAGTAAAAGATAAAACTGTAGCTGCTCTAGTCATTTTGCTTATTTACACAACATCTGCAACACTATTTGTTGGATTGTATGTATACTGTATTGTGAATGCATTTCTAATAGACGTGTACAAATAACTGTACACACTGTAAACTGTAACCAGACTGTAAAGAATGAGAAATTAAAAAATATAGATATATACGAGTGTATATATATATATATATATATATATATATGTGTGTGTGTGTGTGTGTGTGTGTGAAAGAGAGAGAGAGAGAGAGAGTGCGCGCGCAGTATTTTATTTTCTTGTGGTTAACAGGTGCAGAGATGAATCAGTTACTTTTGCCGTTGTTTCATGAAGGTGTTTGCATAAATTTTAAATTTAACTTAGATATTAATATAATTTTAATGGATTATTTATCATTGGCATCAGTAGTCGTTGTAATTTTACAAGCAACCGACGAGCAAATGAAATGTTGAATATATGGGAAACTATTATCGTTCTATTGATAAAATTAATTTCTTCGTGTCAACATTGTACAGTTAGTTCAAATCATTTGCAGTGTTTTCATTTATATCTAAGTCACAGTTAAAAACTGGAGAGACTATCTTGTTCGGCTTTACGTTGGATTAAGTTAGTCACTTGTTTAGGTTTAGTCGATGGTTCAGATTAGGCCTCATAATAATAATTGTTCAGGTCAATAATATAATTAACTGGAAGGCCGTCGATGTGGTTTCACCAACCGAACACACGTCACAATTACATATTGTAATAAAGCTTTCAGAATACACAATAAATAATCTGATTCCTCAACATACATTTAAGAATGAAAAAAAAGGCAATTATTTGTAATAAATTTGCTTAAATTGGTCAAAAACGCTTATTTTCAATTTAAAAAAAGAACATTTACCCTTCAAATTATAAATTCTCTTCTAATATCCACTAATTAGAATGGTACCTTTACAGTTTAACGTATTTTATTCCTAAGCATACAGTATATCTGCTGAAAAAAATCCATTTCCCATATTTTTCATCATCGCTTCAATTTTTTAAAAATTGTACAATCAGAAGAAATTGGAAAAGCTCTTAAAACGCAATGATTAGGTGGGTATTTTTTTTTATTTAATTTAGGGTAATTTAGGATAAGTTAATTTAGGGTATATTTCATAAAACTTTACTACAACAACGACGATATTATAAAATAACTTACTTTAACCTTCAGTCGAACAAAAATAAATTACGTTAATTAATAATTAACATTAAATTTTTAGCGGTAAATAAATAATAAATGAGTAAGTACCCATATCATAACTTGAAAAATATACACAATTTTGGATGAATTCTCTGTAACTGATAAGCTCAGATTAAAGGCCGCACCAACTTAACCAAACGTTACTTAAACTAACGTAACTTGTCTTAATCAATCCTAATCTAACCTTTTAACCCAACTGTAAATGCATTTTATGGAAGTGATATTCGATCGCAGAAGTTGATGGTTCTGTAGAACTGTGTCTGAAGGAAATGACCTGAATAAAACAATAAACAAGATAAAGAGACAAAAGAAAGTCTTTCTTATTCATGGATAATCAGTACAAGAAGCGAAGTCATGGAGAAGACGATTATTTCCCACTTAGCTTGATTTTATTCCCATTCGCGGTCTGAAAGTGGAAATGCTCGCTGTGTAAATTTCAGATTTGGCAAAAGAGCTTCCAGATTTGGGAAACGGTGAAATGAAGGATGCCACGCAATTGCAATCCCGAGGGGCATTTTTTATGAACAAATGATAAAAGTTGGAAATCTTACAGTGGTAATGAATTAGATCAACTTAAGAATTGCCATCTTTGATATTCCCACTCTCGGTTTTCTCATTACTGAATGAGAATTGAAACGGGAATCACTAAATTTGGGAAGTCATCAGATAAGAGGACGCGTCAATCAAACGAGCCCTCTGATAAAAGCGCATACAGCCATTCCATTCCCGAACCATTAGATTTGTTATAGATATCGGCTAAGCCCTAGAGTTCTGTGAAGTGGATTAAATCTGAAGCCTCTTCATATAGGAGTATGGTGTTTCATTTGTAATTGATCTGCTGTACTATTAAAACTGTAAAGGCGTGCGTGCGTGTGTAAAGCAAAAATTTAGTTATAACTAAAAAAAACAAAAATGGCTGGAAAAGAATGTAAACAATAAGAGCTATGAAAATTTACAAAAATAAATATTAATAGTTAAATACTAAAATATCACTCAAACCGAAAAATAATCAAAACAATTTGAAAGAATCAACTGGCGAAGTGATGAAATTCTATAGAATTGTTTAGAAATAAGCTCTTTAATTGTGAAGGACGCAGTTAAATTGGGCACATATACCTAAATACTGTAAGCACCTTCTTCGTCTCTTAAATCATTCATCTTTTCATCTTCGAGAATATTTTTTCAATATGGAATTGGGGTCATACGACTTCAGCACCCTTTGCACTATCGAACGGTTATACTGTAGAAGGTGATAGTGTTTGTTTTCCAGTTTCAAATCAAATTCGGAACCGCCAAGAAGTTGGAGATGGTCTTGCTCCTGAAATCATAAATCATAAACTCATCAACTCATAAACGTACAGCAATAGATGAATATGCAATTCAAGCATCACATCAAGCATCTCCTGTGTCTCTTATGTCTTTAGTTGCAGGTCAATATAATCTTACTGATTACACAGGCATAACTGATTTTATATAATTCAACTACGCTGATTTTGAATAAGGTGTCCATTTTTTCTATCACGTAAGGATTTTCTGCAAACTTGAAGGGAAAAAACAACATAAATAAATATTATTTATTTCAATTTACATTAGGTACCTATTTCGCTTTGTTATACTAATTACAAATGCAAACAACTTTAAAAAGAAAGAAGACTATTAACGTCAATTACATATTCATTTTTATTTGTCCTGAGGTTTCTTGTGAGATTTATGCCTTTTAGTCTCGAATGTACGTGCTGTTCCTTTTCTTTTATGTAATAATTCTGGAGTATCCCGTTTCAACATCCAGCAGTAATCAACCATCATGCTTCATACTGATGCCCCACCTTCCCTGGTATCTCTTCTCCATTTCTTTGATGTCTTGGTGAAACCGTTCTCCTTGTTCTTCGCTGAGTGCTCCGAGATTCCCAGGGAATTAATTCAAGTGTGAATGTAAGAAATGTAATTTTAAACTCGTATTACAACCCAACTCATAAAACAACAGTTGCCTTCGCGATTGATAGAAAAAAAATAGATTCAAAACCAAGGCCATATAAGTTTCACAAAAGTACGAGTCAAACATCAAACATCAAATCAAACAAATCTCGGGGCTCTTTACAGTGTCTTTACTATATTTTCTTTTCGATAAGCTGTTAATCGGGATGTCACAAGTCTCCGTATTAACAGTAATCTACGATTATTACATATAATAGGTACTATATAGCTATAACCATACGAAGTTTTATAATAATAATATGCGAAGCAGAAAGTTGGAAATTAGAAGACTTTGTACCCTAAATTCGAGCTTATGTGAAGAATAAAAGTCTTAGGTTATACTTCCTCTGTTCTGAGGAAGTTCACAAACCTTGACAAGTGTTACTAAATTAATTTATCGTGCGTAAAGAAGGCATTGGGCAACCACTTCACTAATATGCCCTTGTTAAACTCATGAAAATGTCCAGAGAGAGAAATAGGAATAACAGCTTAAACGGAGTTGCCAGTCAAAGGATAGGCAATGTCGCGCTCGGCAGGGGAAACAGCAGGGCTTCCCAGGTCGTCATCAGGTGAATTCACTGCAACACCAACAAAGGAGTAAAGATTGGGACGTGGGATGTAAGAACAATGAACAGACCAGAAAAGTTAGAGAACATCAAACAAGAGATGAATAGGCTGAGCTAGATGTAATGGGGTTGTCGGAAGTCAGATGGCGAGAAGGAGATTTTATTAGCGGAGACGTGAGAGTGATTTATTCCGGTGGCGACAGGGCTGAGAGAGGAGTTGCTATTTTACTTAGAGGAAGGATAAGAAACACCGTAGAGGAGTTCGACTGTGTCAGATAGAATCATGTGGACAAGAATGAAAGGCGAAAACGTGGATACATTTGTCGTGCAAGTGTATATGCCAACAAGCGCCCATCCGGAAGAAGAGGTAGAAGAAATGTATGATAGAATAGAGGAAATAATTGGAGCCCATGGAAGAAATGCTAACGTAATAATCATGGGGGACTGGAATAGTGTGATTGGAGAGGGGAAAGGCGGAAGAGAGGTTGGACCATTCGGATTAGATAGAAGAAATGAAAGAGGAGGAAAGCTAGTAGAATTTTGCAGGAGGCAAAAACTCATAGTGACTAATACTCGGTTCCAAAATCACAAAAGAAGGAGATACACATGAAAAAAATCAGGATACACTGAAAGATTCCAAATTGACTTTATTTTGGTAAGACAGAGATATAGGAATGCAGTGAAGAACTCGGAAGCGTATGAAAAATATGGTGAGGCTGAAGACTCTGAAAAAGAATAAAGTAGGGAAGAAATGGGATACTGTAAAACTGAAGGGAGAACAAAGGATAGTTTTTGCTAGAAAGGTGAATGAAGAGATAAGGAGGCAAAGGAATGACGGCCATTGAAGGGAGAACAAAGGATAGTTTTTGCTAAAAAGGTGAATGAAGAGATAAGGAGGCAAAGAAATGACGGCCACATTCATATGACAAGTGAAGAAAGATGGTGTAGACTGAGGGATACAATAAAGGAGAGTTCACAGGAAAATATCGGTTATGTGAAAAGAGAAGCAAGGAAACCCCGGGTCACTACAGGGATGCTTGACAAAATGGAAGGAAGAAGAAAATGGAAGAGCATAAATACAGAAGAAGGGAGACAACGATACAGACAGTTGAATAACGAACTGAGGAGAGAAACTGATAAAGCAAGAGACATGTGGCTTGGAGAGTAGTGCAGGGAATTGGAGGAATTAGAAAGGAAAGGAAGAACTGATTTAATGTCCCAAAACGTTAAGGACATAAATATATGGAAAAGAAGTAGCTTGGGAGTGCGAGAAAGAGAGGGGAGAAATGGAGAAAAACTGAAAAGGCCAGAAGTTATAAGGAAGAAATTGATTGAATATATTGAAGAACCGTATGATAAAGAGAACAAACCTAATAACGTCGAAATGGAGGAAGCAGATGAGGTGGAAGTAGTTTGTATGGGACCGGACATATTGGAAAGAGAAGTAGAGAGGGATGTAAAAGACCTAAAAAATGGCAACGCCCCAGGACCAGATGATGTACCAGCAGAACTTCTGAAGAGTCTTGAAGGTGATGCTAGAGAGGAGGTGAATGTATTGTGCAGAAACATGTGTAAAAGTGGAGACTGGCCTGCTGACTTTATGAGTCTCTATGATTACTATCCCCAAGAAACCGAGAGCCACCAAGTGTTCAGAATTTCGAACCATAAGCTTGGTCAGCCATGCATCAAAAGTAATGCTAAGGATACTAACCAGAAGACTACAGAGCTGAGCAGTACATTGGAGAGGATCAGTTTGGATTTAGGTCAAAATGCGGAACAAGAGAAGCTATTGGTATTATGAGAATGATGGGAGAGAGAGTGCTGGAACATGATCAGGAAATGTTTGTTTGTTTTATTGATTTTGAAAAAGCTTTTGACAGAGTCCAATGGAGGAAACTAATAGAAATATTGAAGAATATTAATGTTGACTGGAGGGACCGTAGGCTGATAAAAAATCTATATCTTGGGCAGATTGTGAATGTTAGAGTTGCAGGAGGAGAATCGGAGCCTGGATTGGTTGGGAGAGGGATCAGGCAAGGATGCTTCCTGTCCCCCGTGTTATTTAACATCTATGCGGAAGCAATGATAATAGAAGCACTCTCAGATCTGGAAGAGGGAATCAGAGTGGGAGGTAAATTGGTCAAATCTGTAAGGTTTGCAGATGACAAGGCATTTGTTTGTAGTACTGAGGAAGAACTGCAAAGAATGGTCAATAGCTTGACAACAACGGCGGAAGAATTCGGAATGAGAATTAATGAGACCAAGACGAAAGTAATGAAAATTGCAAGAAGGAAAGGAGCACAAATGAACCTAACGATAGGAAATCGGACCTTAGAAGAAGCTGAGCAGTTTAAATATCTGGGAAGTTTATTAACCAACAATGGAAATTGCAATAAGGAAGTAATATCTAGAATTGGTATGGGTAAGGTAGCTTTTGAGAGACAGAAAAGACTACTTACAGGTAAACTGAACTTGAAGCTGAAGAAAAGGTTAGTAAAACACTTGATATGAAGTGTGGTACTGTATGGAGCAGAAACATGGACAATGAAAACAACTGAAAAGAAACTCCTGGAATGTTTTGAAATGTAGATTTGGAGAAGAATGCTAAAGATAAGCTGCAGGGAACACCAAAGTAATGAAAAGTACTACAACAGGTGAGGGAGGAAAGAAGACTCATTAAGGTGATAAGAGAAAGACAGAAGAAATGGATCGGACATGTGTTGAGAGGAGAAGGATTGTTGAAGGAGGTGATAGAGGGTAGATATGAAGGTAGAAGGCCGAGGGGAAGGAAAAGGAAAGCAATGCTGGATGATTTGAAGGCAGGCAGGAGCTACCATGAGATAAAAAGGTTAGCTCAGGATAGAACACTTTGACGGGACACATGAGTTGGACCTGCCTGATAGGCAGAACACGATGGATGGATGGATTACAACCCAACTCTTTGAACTTATTTAGCATGTTGTTCACAATGTTTTGGTAATTTGGGTCCTTATTGTTCCCCAAAAATTTGCTGATAACATCCTTAAACGCAATCCACGCTTCTTTTTCAAGATTGTTCATTGTTCTTTCAAAGTGTTTATCCAAAGTCAGTTTTCTAATCTGGGGACCAACGAAAATTCCTTCTTTCAATTTTGCTTCCGAAAGAGTTGGGAATTTACCACACAGATCCTTAAAACAATCTCCATCTTCGTCCAAGGCCTTAACAGATTGCTTCATCAAGCCTAATTTTATCTGAAGCGAAGGTAAAACGACTTTCTTCGTGTTAACCAAACTTTGACGTTGAATGTTTTTGGAACCAGGTGTCAGGTTGACTCTGCGTGGCCATTCCTTTTTTATCCAGTGCTGAGTTCTTGCTCGGCTATCCCATTCACACAAAAAACATGGAAACTTCGTATAACCTGGTTGTTGACCTAACAACATACAAATCACTTTTAAGTCTCCACAAAGTAGCCAACCGTGTTTTTTGTATTTAACCTTAACTAGAAGAAGCTCAAGATTTTCGTACGTTTCCTTCAAGTGAACCGAATGAGCCACAGGAACGGATGCATACAAGTTACAGTTGTGAAGGCGGACGCCTTTTAGACTTCTTTTGGAGAAATCAATGAAAAGTCTCCACTCATTTGGGTCATAGAGTGCAGCGCCTAGCTTAAGTATTAGTTCCGAAACACTGTTGCAATATACCAATGAATTTTCTTGAGAAAAATATTGGATGAATTCTTTTTCTCGATCTCTGTTCCAGTAAAATGACGTCCCGGGAGAAAGCAAGTTTGCACGAAGTCTGGATCCCAAAATCTCTGAAGAATCCTTCGGGAGACAAATCTCTTACCAAATCATTAAGTTCACTTTGTGTAAACAATTGGGGCTCACCAGATGTTTCGGTTTGAAAACAATCAATATCATCGTTTCCATCGTCATCAGACACCGAATCAGATGAAGTTATATCAAAAGTATTTGGTTTAGTAGGTACAGGTACACCAAGTCCATGAGCAACAGGTCTTATAGCAGACTGAAAGTTTGGATAAGAAATTTCCTTTTTATTTTTAGTATTGTAGCCTTGCACGTTACATGAACAAAAATAGCAGTTATTGCTGTGATTTCAAGACTCACACCAGACCAATGGAATCCAAAAAGGTAAAGAATCCTTTTTACCTTTACTCCAGTCAAAATTGTTCAACACAAACACTGCAAACTTTATGTGGAACCCATGATTTTTCTTGATCCCCAAATTTCATTCCGAAGTACGCATAGTATGCTTTCTTGACGAAGTCTGTAATATCTCGCCTTTGTTTTTTCACATTAAATTTTCCACAAATATAACAGAAAATGTTTGGGCTATTTACACACCCTCCGGTTGCGATAGCGACAAATAAACAAATTTCAAAAGAGAAATATAGTCACCGCGCACGCACTAGACAGACTGACTCATCTCGTGGATTGTCAATCACTTATATACTAGCGTTGCGTTTCTCGAATGTTCTAGAGGACGCTATGACGTCACTTCTGATCTGGAAGCATTTATAGGCAGTAGTTTTTAATCAAAATTTAATCGAGTCAATTTTAATGAAAATTACTTACATATCTAATATGAAATATGACATTTTGTGAAAAATTTGTACGTGATGGCGAAAAATGAATATTATTTTCGGAATCAGCGTGCAAAAATTACCATAAAAGTGATAACATATTTCGGACAACAAAACCATCGCAGGCCTGTGTTATCCACCGGACCATTCCCCATACTGGATTAAGTATTTGCTTTCCATGCAGAACCTACACCAATGGGCTGAGGAGATTTTGTTGAGCTTACTGCTTGGTACCTTAACAGAGATATTTGTATTCTTTCTGATACCAACACTATCCAGCAACTGCTTACACGAATTTCAGTGAATTCCATCGCACTTCTTGAGCCATGTAGTGTATGAAGAGGTTGTTCAGTAGCATGATTGCCCAGACCAAGCTTCTATTTTGCTCTGTAGATAACAAAACGTTATCAAGTATGTTATCAAGTCTTTCTTAGCTGATCCCTATTCCTCACTACATACACATGCATCTTACACACTACATAATCTTTTCAAAATTAAAAAAAATGGCATCAACTTCAAGAGCCTCGGAGTCCCCTGGGGAGGGGACTATAAATGTCCCCACTTCTGGCTCTGCCCTGACAATACCGGGAACGCAGAACCGGGCAGCGGGGCTGGATCTGCTACCACCCATTCGAGATGTCCTGGACCTCTGTCTGATTCACTTTTCATAAACTTCTGCAACATTCGTGGCCTTTTCTCAAATTTTCAATCTGTTGAACACCACCTCTCCTCTCCTGAACCTCATCGTCTTTTCCTCACAGAAACTCAGGTCTGAGACGACTGACAGCAACCCCTTTTCTGTACCCTCTTACTTTCTCTTTCCTCAATTTTACTCCAAAGGTGGATGTTGCCTATATGTACGCAATGACCTAACATTCTGAACTCGAATCTTCCGAATTCTATACCCTCTGGCTACGACTTACATGCCAATTTCAAACTAAATACATCTGCGCTGTTTACCTTTCTCCTAATTCTACTGACTATCCAAAATTCTTTGACTACCTCACTTCCAAAGTGGAATACATTCTTTCCCGCTCTCCCTTTGCTGATATCTCCATTTTAGGAGATTTCAATGTTCACCACCACATTTGGTTTTCCTCCCATTTCACTGACATCCCTGGTGAACTAGCTTACAACTTTCTATCCTAATTGACCTAGAGCAGATTGTACAGCACCCTACTCGTATTCCCGATCGCCTTGGAGATAGGCCCAACATTCTGGATTTATTTCTTACCTCTCACCCTTCTTCTTCCTCTGTGAAACTTTTCTTTCCGTTGGGCAACTCCGATCACAATCTTATATATGTTTCCTATCCTATCGCTCCAATTCGGCCTTTGGATCCTCCCAGGAGGAGGCGACTTTAGCACTTTGGCGCCACTGATTGGGAGGGCTTGCAGTACTGCTGTGACTTCCCAAGGAATGATTACTGCTTCCGTGGCCGGGGCCCTTCTGAATGTGCAGAGCGCATCACAGAAGTGATTCTCTCGGGCATGGAGGCATACATTCCATACTCTATTACTACTACTAATGCAAAAAAAACCTTGGTTTAACTTTACTTGTTCTAATGCTATCCGCAACAGAGAAGAGGCTTTCAGAAGGTACCGTCGCCATCCAACTCCTGACTCTCACTCAGCTTATATTTCTGCCAGGAATCGTGCAAAATCTGTTCTTCGACTCGACAAAAATTCCTTCATTCGAGAAAAATGTGAAAATCTATCCAATTCTAATTCTTCTCGCTCTTTCTGACATCTAGCTAAGAAGCTCTTTAAAAACTTTACTTCCTCTTTTCCATTCCGACGGCACAGTTGCCGTCTCTTCTCTTGACAAAGCTGAACTCTTCGTTCAAACTTTTGCTTACAATCAACCCTGGACGATTCCGGTGCTGTTCTTCCATCTCCTCCCCCCTCTGACTTTATTATGTCCGAAATTAGAATCTTTTCTAAAGATGTTTTTTTCTGCCCTATCTGGGCTCAACTCTAGGAAGGCGTATGGTCCTGATGATGTTCCTCCTGTTGGTCTTAAGAACTGTGCTTCTGTACTGACAACCTGCCTAGGAAAACTCTTTCGTCTTTGTCTCTCATCTGGTACGTTTCCTTCCTGCTGAAAGTTCGCTTTCATTCAGCCTGTCCCAAAGAAGGGTGACCGCTGTCAACCCTCCAACTATCGTACAATTGCTTTGATTCTTGCCTTTCCAAAGTTTTTGAATCTATCCTTAATAGGAAGATTCTTAAACACCTTTCTTCTAACAATCTTCTTTCAGATTGTCAGTATGGATTCCGCAAGGGACGCTCTACTGGCGATCTTCTTGCATCTCTCATGACTCTTGGTCATCCTTGTTTCGAGATTTCGGTGAAACTTTTGCTATTGCGCTAGACATATAGAAAGCTTTTGATAGAGTCTGGCACAAACCTTTAATTTGGAAACTGCCCTCCTTCAGTTTCTATCCTTCTATCTGTGCCTTCATCTCTAATTTTCTTTCTGGCCGATCTATAGCTGCAGTTGTAAATGGCCACTGTTCTTCCCCAAAAGCTATTAACAGTGGTGTTCCTCAGCGCTTCGTCCTGTCACCCACCCTTTTTCTTTTATTTATTAATGATCTTTTAATTCGCACTTCCTTTCCTATTCACCCGTATGCCGATGATTCCACTCTTCACTGCTCCACCCGCTTCCCAAAGCGTCCTTCACAACAGTCGCTTCATGATTCGCATAGGACGGCTATGGAACACCTGTCCTCTGATCTTTCTGCTATCTCTGCCTTGTTGCTTTCAATGCCTTAAAAACTCAGTTCCTCCATCTGTCCACTCGTCACAATCTTCCACACGACTATCCCCTTACCTTCAACACAAACAACTCCTTCCTCTTCTCTTAACATTCTTGGGGTTTCCTTTTCTCGTGATCACATACACTCTCTTTCTAAAATAGCTTCTAAGAGGTTAGATGTGCTGTACCGCCTCCGCGGTTTCTTCACCCCCACTCAGTTGATGTCTCTGTACAGGGGTCTTGTTCGCCCCTGTATGGAGTATGCTTCTCATGTGTGGGGTGGGTCAACCCACACAGCCGTACTTGACCCGGTGGAATCAAAGGCTTTTCATCTCATCACTTCCCCGCCTCTTACTGATTGTCTTCAATCTCTCTCTCTTCGCCGCAATGTTGCCTCACTCTCTCTTTACTATCGCTATCATAACGGACATTGCTCTTCTGAACTTTCTAACTGCATGCCTCCTCCTTTAAGGAGAGCACGCAGTACCAGACTTTCAACACTTTCTCATTCCTATTCTGTCCAGCTATCTAATGCAAGGATCAATCGGTATTTCCACTCTTTCATCTACTCAACCGGTGAACTCTGGAACAATCTTCTTCAATCGATCTTTCCTCCTGTCTATGACCTCCCATCTTTCAAACGCAGAGTGTCTAGGCATCTCAAAAACCCCGGACCCTGATTTTGGCTCTCTTCTTCTATGGGAGGAGCACTTTTGCAGGCATTTTCCCTTGGCCCCTCCTTCCTGTATAAAAAACAAATAAAATAATAATAAAAAATAATAAAAAATAATAAAAAATAATAAAATAATACAAAAATAAAAAATAAATAAATAAAAGTTTGTTTCTTAGTCGACTCACGAGCTTCTTATTTTCTTTCCACATGGTTTTTTACTCTGATTTTGTGTACCCAAATGACAACCGGTTTTTTTTCCTCAAAAAACCTTGACGTCGTCATGGAGCTTCTTACAAATAGTCTACTTGCAGAAAATGCCCTTGATGGACAGGCACATCAGCTAGCAAGAGTGATAATGCTAATAATAATCACAATATAAAAATTTACAAAATGTTGCATAACTTTAAATTAAATAATTTATTGTATATTCAGCAGAAAATAAATGATGTTTAATAAAAATATATGAAGGATAAATTATGAAATTAAAAGTGTTTAATGAAATTATTATATTTTAGGTAGTTAATTATAAAATGGGAACTTACTCACTATAGTAATAATGGCAGTAGTGAACTTGTACATCAGCAGGAGCTAATGAAGTGCTTTTTTATTGATTTGCGAAACAGTTAATGAAGAAGCTAGCCTTGATATATGTGTGGGAATTGTATTCCATACGTCTGTTCCATTGAAAGAGAGTGCAGTTTCCATTGCATAGTTTGATTTGCGTACAAAAGTACAAAATCTCTGGTCAATCTGCTGTTATAATGATGGTATATTTGATGGGGGGGGGGAGGAGGTTTCTCTTTGAATGGGTGCTGTACAGTATGTTGATTTTTATTGATAACTTTGAACACACTGACAGCAACATTGAATCTGTATAAATCACTTAGTTTTAAAATATTTAGCTGTTTAAACATTGGAAAAGTGTGACTCTGTTATTATTCGAGAGAGTTCGCACCCATTTTTTATGAATGACTTCCAAATAATGTTTTTATATTTCTTTGAACAACCCCTTGTTGTAATGCAATATAATAAATGTAGATGGATGGGTGAATGAATAATATAGGGTAAGGAGTGCGTGCGGAGACGAGACCGAGACCATATATGCAGTTTTTGCAAGTATTCAATATTGTGTAATGCATAATTCCTACTCTATATTTCACATTCAGGAATAAAGATTAAGAGGATCAAGTGATAATTGTAAAATTTACTCATATTTTATTCACAAATTCATAGTTTGACATTTTTCAGTAGTTAACTGCCTACTTAAAACGGTAAGTGTTCGTTGCGTTTGAGGAACACAACATACTCAGTGATGTAGTCGAGACCACCATGGCTGAGACAGAGACCGAGACCGAGACCAGAAAAAAAGGTCTCAAGATCGGTCTCGAGTCCTATATCACTGATAAATAGAATGATTTTTTTAAAAGTTTTTGACTAAACTTTGTTGAGGTTCGAAATTAATATTTTTAATTGAAAATAAAAGTTAAAGATCAAACTTGTTTCCGTGACTGTTTCCTTTAATTATCTAGGTATTTAAGTGATGATGTTTTATTAAAGAAGACAACCCGCAAACTTTTAAACTAAACATAGCCACAAATTATATTAATAGAAAACAGAGTTTATTAAAGTTTGGTAGAGCGGAAGCTCCTAGAAAGCTGTTTACAGCCGTGCAACTGAGTGGAAACTTAAACGTGAGAGGCTGTTCTTTTCATATTTGTACATTCACCCAATGTACAGTTAACAATGATGCTGCGAACTGCTCATAGATGTTTTATGAGAAGAATATATACTGTATGTAGCGACGGAGACGCCTTCAGATACTTCCGCGACTTCCACATGAGAAGAATATATATGTAGCGACAGAGACGCCTTCAAAAACTTCCACGCTTCTCACACAACCACGACCAAGATGGTGTCACAGCAAGCCACACTCAAAACATTTTCTTCGGCATGGCATCGCATCATCTCTCTCCCCGAAGGACCTCAGTGACACGTTAGATCCCATAATATAACGACGTCGTAACAGGCTGTCTTGGCCTGGTGTCATTCACTTAACTATAAATATTTTAATCATTACCTCGCACGTTATTATAATATTAAAGTCATTATTCAAGTGCACATTCATGCATTTCAACTGAACTTTCATTCAAACAACTGCAACCTTAGTTGTTTCATTTAAATCTCATTTATTTTGTTTAATAAAAGAAGAAAACTCACTCTATTAATTTCCTTAATTAATAACATTATTTGGTCTGAAAAGACCTGGTAACCTCAGCCTTAAGCATTCCTAATCAGTAACCATTAACATTAACAACCTAACTAATTAACATTATTATTATTATTGTAGTGCCAACGAGCCACTATATATACACTTTGTTTAAAAATCTTTTGTTTTTTACAGTTAAAGATATACTCTATATGAAAATTCGTGCTCCGAATATTCATTTAAGTATAACCTCGTTAACCTCGTTGCTGTTCCGTGCATTGGTCTCTCTTCACACGAAGGTCAAGCTGGTGGCCCCGCCTCTAGGTCTGGCTTGGTGGAGAAGCGACTTGCTTTCTTGCGCTCTCCACCGTGCATAGCCAGGTACACCCGGCTTATGTGGTACCGTCCTGAGCCAGGCATCTAGTCTTCTCTTGAAGGCTTCAACTTTGACCCCTGTAACGTTTCTGAGGTCCTTTGGAAGCTGGTTAAAAAGTCTTGGTCCCCTGACAACCAAGCTATTTTCCTTTAGTGTTGAGGAGGTCGGGCCTTTAATTTGGGAACGCTACACATCCTGCCTTTCCTATTTTCCAGTGTTGTTTGAATGGTAATTGGGTTTAGCTTGAGGTTTGGTACCAGCTTTTCGATCATTTTCCATATGTAGATTATAGTGTATCTCCCTCTCTTCTTTGCAGGGAGTACAGATTTAGTTTACGTAATCTTTCCAGTAGTTGAGCTCTTTGCAGCCATCAATCTTTGCTGTGAAATGTCTCTGAGTTTCTTCTAATTTATTAGTTTCTTCCTTTTTATATGGGGACGTCAAAACAAAGCAGGATTCAAGTTTGGTATAATCAGTGTTTTTAGCAGGGGAATCATTACTGTCCTGTCCCTTCTTTTGAACGTTTTTAGTACCTGTCTCGCGACTCTTTTTGCTTTATTTATCGCTATCTGATTCTGTGTTTCGAATTTCGCATCATCGGTCATTATTACCCCCAGATCGATCGCTTTCGTGCTTCTCTGAATTTCCTGTCTATCTGGAGGATAATATGCACTCTGTTTAAATTCCTCTTTTCTACCATATCTCAAGAGCTGAAATTTCTCGGTGTTAAATGTCAAATATTAAATGTTGTTGTCTACTGACTATTTGTATATTTTGTTCGTGTCACTCTGCAAGGCCTCCACTTCATTTACATCGCTGATTTTTCTGCTGATCTTTGTATCGTCTGCAAAGGATGCTACTATACTGTTGCTGTTTACTCCGCTGTCTATGTCAGTTAGCATGATAATAAACAGGAGTGGGGCCAGTACTGCATCTTGTGGTAGTGAGCTATCTACTTCCGATTCTGATGATGATATACCTTTGAATTTTGACGACCTGTAGACGTTCTCTGAGGAAGGTGTAGATCCATTTTCCCACTTTCTCTGTTATTCCCATATATTTCATTTTATGTGCTATTAGACCGTGATCACATTTGTCAAAAGCTTTAGCAAAATCCGTGTATATGACATCGTAATTGTCATTTCCTTCCAGTGCATCTAGGATATTGTCGTAGTGTTCTATTAGTTGTGGTAGGCATGATCTACCTGATCGGAATCCGTGCTGATTTTCGTTGAATCTTTCCAGTGTCTCCAGGAAATCATAAATTTTCTCTATAACTAAACTATTCTTTCAAATACTTTGGTGAAGTGGGACGTCAATGACACTGGTCTATAGTTCTTTGCTTGAGATCTGTCCCCTCCTTTGTGAGAAAAAAAGTTCATGTGAAGATGTGTCTAATTCTGAATGATTACGGAGATAGAGCTGTTTAAATCTGATGCGCGCGCAGCCAATCGACAGCTGACTGTTGTGAGTGACATTGTTTGGTGTTTGAAGCAGTGTTAAGAATGCCACACACCTTTAAACATGCCGAATATGCAGATATGGTGATGTCTACGGATTTTGCGATGGAAGTGCAACAGCTGCTGTTGCAGAATACCGTCGACGGTTTCCGAACCGCAGAATTCCGAATGGAAGAGTGTTTACCAGGGTTTTCAACACATTGCGTGAGATTGGTACACTTCCCAGCGCTCATGTTTCATCCGAACGTGAAAGTCAACAAGATGTGGATGAAGTGGAAAACATTCTTCAGTTGGTAGAGCGTAGTCCTACTACTAGCTCACGAAGAATTTCTACACGTCTCGGTGTACCACACACAAGAGTATGGCGAACATTACGTGAGGAAGGCTTGCATCCATATCATGTACAGCGTGTACAACACCTTCAACCAGGAGACGCTGCCATGCGACTGGAATTTTGTCATTGGGTAAATGCTAATCGCCGATTGCTTCGATTAATACTGTCCACCGATGAAGCTACTTTCACCCGTGACGGTATCAACAACATTCGTAACTCTCATCGGTGGTCAGACGAAAATCCAAATGCCACCGTGGAAACAAATTTTCAACATCGCTTCTCTGCCAATGTGTGGTGCGGTATCATCGATGATCAGCTGATTGGCCCTGTTACTTTAGAGAATCGTCTTACAGGACAAAGTTACCTAGAATTTCCGCAAAATGAATTGCCAGGACTATTGGAGGATGTTCCTTTGGCTACGCGCTGGTAGCATGACGGAGCTCCTCCACATTCTACCCGTCTGGTGATGCAATACCTAAATCAAACTTTCCCTGGTCGATGGATCGGCCGCGGTGGTCCCATTCAATGGCAACCAAGGTCTCCAGACCTCTCTCCGTTAGATTATTGTTTGTGTGGGGTGGATGAAAGGTCAAGTTTACAAAATAAATATTGGATACACGAGACGAATGGCTCGCGCGCATTTTGGATGCTGCTGCCCGCATAAAGGAACGTCAAGATCAACTCAGACGAACAACACGCGATCTTCGCACACGAGTTGCAAAGTGCATTGAGGTTGACTGTGGGATTTTCGAAAACGTATTGTAAAATGTAACAAATTTATCACTTCTGTATCTGAAACCATTCAAAATGCCAATGTTTAAACATTAAATGTTAGAAACAGTAATTGGTTTCTCTTTCTTGATTACTATTAACAAGGCTTTTGTATTTGTAGATTCAAACAGCTCTATCTCCGTAACAATTCAGAATTAGACACATGTTCATAATTTCATATGAACTTTTTTTCTCACAATGACCGATACTATTACCTCCCGAAGTATTGACCTTTCCTCCTGAACCACCCTGTATATAGGGACAATGTTTGCTCTTTTCAAGATGCTCGGTATTTCCCCAGTGTCTAGGGATCTTCTCCATATCCAGTATAAAGGTGTAGCTATTTCAGTTTTACAGTTTTTAGTCAATAATGCATTCAAATTGTCCGGACCTGCAGCTGAATGTGGTTTCATTTGTCCTATAGCTCTGTTACATCTTCTGGGGTCAAATCAAAGTCTGTTATACACTCGCCTTGCAATTTCTCTTCAAAGAATGTTAGGTATTGCTTTGTCACTTTTTGGGGGTGCTGAAAACTGATTCATACTGAGCTCTCAATGTTTCAGATATTTCTATAATTGTGTATATATATATATATATAATATATAATAATTATATATATATATATATATATATATATATATATATATATGTGTTGTGTGTGTGTGGTTTATAATGAGTGGGGCAATCAAGTAGCCAGTTATTTTCGTGATGGCTGAGGAAGATGTTAGCTAAAGTGGCACTTAAGGGGGATCCCATAGCCAGTGAGTCGGTTTGTTGATAAAGTTGTTGGTTAAAGAAAAAATAGGTGTCTGAGGCGGCAAGCGTAAGCAGTTTGGTAAATTATTGTTTTGTTAGATTCAAAACTGTGTTCGGATTGTTGGCGAAAAGGCTGTTAATGCAGATATCGATGGCTTCTTTAATTGGAACGTTGGTGTAGAGAGATACTATATCGAAACTATGCATATGGAGGTTATTTGAGTTATTTATGGTCCGAAAACGCTTGAGCACCACTCTGTGTTTCCTTTCCTTCGTGGATTTATTCATCATATATATATATATAATTTATATAGTATTTGTAGGTTATCTTCCCCCACCAATTTTGACAGAATAGTTTCGTTAAAACTAACGAAAATATCACGACTTAACCTAACCAATTACACTGTGTAACACTGATTCTATTTATATATTTTTTTTATGTTTTTATATGCATTTGTGGGCACTGAGCCCAAATCTGGCCTTCGTTTGTGTGTATCATCAATGGTTTCAGAGATAATCCATTTTTCATGTTTTACCAGTATAATGTTATTATGGGCGCAGCAATATCAGAATAATCAGGAATTGTTGAGAACAATCCGGATGTTCGTTGACAGTTTCTTGCTCTAGAAATTGCCCGAAACTTCCACTGTGCTATATAAAGAAGAGTGCAGAGTCTGAGAAGTCAGTAAGTGTGAGCACACAAAGAAAGCAGGTTGTTTGTCTGATGGTTACCAGCACTGAGGTACTGTGTTTCTGTGCTTCTCTGTGCTGACGACTTGAGTGTTATCGATCCTTTTTTATTGCGAACATTATTTCAGTGTTGTGAATACATTTTTTTTCTGGAATCTGCAATCTGTTGCAGATTTAATAACTCTTCTCTTTATATCTGCAGGTTATGATTAATGTAATACAGTTTGGTAAAGAGAATGGCAACTAGAGCTTGTAAACACTCGCCGGATATATTCTGCTACATTTGTGGGTATTACATAGGCCCCAAGCAAGTATCGCACAAGATTGTGAAAGGCACCAAGTTCTGGATCGCGGATCGGCTCTATTTTGGTATGCCTATGGGTGACCAAGATAAGCCCTGGGCACGTCATGTGATCTGTGGAAGCTGCCGCTCCACACTTGAAGGGTGGCTGCGGGGAGTACGCAAGGCAATGCCGTTTGCGGTACCCAAAATATGGAGAGAACCAAAGAGCCACCACGACCATTGCTACTACTGCGTGGTAGATGTTTCTAAGTACAGGAAAGTTAAAGGAAGGCAGACTCTTCAGTATCCAAGCATAGCGTCGTCCATAGCTCCTGTACCACATGGCGAAGGTCTTCCAATACCACATCCACCAGAACAGGTATCTATCCATTACTTTACCTTCTGTATTTACAGAGTGTGGGTCATTATGTGTCGATTTTTCTTAGTGCTGATGCTCTTCTACATATATAGCTATGCCATATTTTGTTTCTTTGCTTTGCAGGTTGAAAATGAGGATGCAGCTAGCTCATCTGAGATGTCGGCTGGTGAGGACAGTCATGATGAAGAATATACAGTAACTTTCAGTACAAACCCTCACTTTCCAAATCACAGGGAATTGGACGACTTAATTAGAGATTTGGGTCTGACGAAATCAGGGTCTGAGCTTCTGACCTCCAGACTCAAAGAGTGGAATTTGCTTGGAGAAGACTGCAAGAGCACTGTATACCGAAAGTGGCATGAAGAGTTTGCAAGGTTCTACGATGTCAATGGTTCACTCTGTTATTGCAGCGAGGTTAATCGTCTATTCACAGCTATTGGGTCACAGAGTGACGCCTGTTTATTGACAGTTCAACTCGGAGTTTAAAAGCTGTTCTACTCCACAATGGGAACAAATATCTATCTATACCAGTTGCACATTCTGTTCAAATGAAAGAGGACTATGAAAATGTCAAACAACTGCTCACTCAAATCAGGTATGAACAATATAACTGGGACGTGTGTGGTGATTTCAAAATGATTGGTTTCCTGTTAGGTTTACAAGGAGGGTTTACTAAATATTCATGTTTTGTTTGCCTGTGGGATAGCAGTTCAGTGGCCTCCACGTGAAGGACTGCAACCAGGAAAGTACAATGTACTCAGGGAACCTCTTGTGAAGCCTGACATAGTTCTGCTACCATCTCTCCATATTAAGTTGGGTCTAATTAAGCAGTTTGTAACTGCGTTAGATTTTGGAGGGGAAGTTTTCCAACAGATTCGGGTCATGTTCCCTAAACTCTCTGAGGCCAAAGTCAAGGCTGGCATCTTTGTAGGACCACAAGTCAAGGCGCTGTTGAATTCAAAGAACCTTGAAGCCAAGATGACTCCGATCGAAAAAGAGGCTTGGTGTGCTTTCCGTGATGTGGTTCGTTGGTTTTTAGGCAACCATAAAGCACCAAACTATAAGGAGTTAGTGTCAAACTTGATTAAGTGCTATGGCAAAATGGGGTGCCATATGTCTTTAAAATTACACTATCTGCATTCACATCTAGCCTTTTTTCGTGATAACCTGGGCGATGTGAGTGAAGAACATGGCGAAAGATTCCATGAAGATATTCAAACGATGAAGAAAAGGTACCAGGGCTATTGGGATGCTTCCATGATGGTAGACCACGCATGGTCGCTGATCAGAAAGGATAAGACTGTTCATACGCGGAAGTCGCGTTCTTCAGTGCATTTTTAAGGAACGCACACTGCATAACGAGCTTGTTATTCTCTTATCGGTTCTCCTCATGATATATATTATATCCTTTGCACCATTTTGGGTTTGTCAAACAATTTTGGCTCAATAAACATTAATTTCCAATAGTGTTTTTATTTTCAGAAAATATTTATGTTAGCCTTCTTTATGTACTTTGCCATATGAAAAGTGTGACAACCTATATTTTTCAAACGGTTGATGATAGAGCAAAACCGATATCATTTTTGAAATCAGCGCCCTGAAATCATTAAAAAACGACAGAAAAATCACAATAAACAAAACTTTTTCAAATTTTGTTGAAACAAGCAATGTTATAATTAACAATAGATCAACTGTACGCCCTTGATAACACTGGGGAAGAAATTTTAACTTTTTTTTGTTTCTTGGACGTGAACAGATCGGTCTTATAGGATGTTTTCCGCTGATTCCGAATATAGCCGTAGAATTTCTCTATCACCCAAGGTTACTGAGAAATTTGTATTTTAATATTTATTAAAAAAGTGTATAGAAGTTAGTAAAAATACTTCATAAAAATTATATTAGTGGCAGATTGGCATTTAAACTGGTCATAATTAATCTGCTGAAGGATGAGTTTCATATTTTCGTAAGATTCCTTCATGTGGACAGCGTGCCCTACAGGAATGGAAGGGTATTTATTTCCATTGTGAAGTAGTACAACCTTGAGGCTTAGCTTCGAAGAGTCAATAAATAAACGCCAATCTTCAGATTTGTGCTCATGACCGAGAGCTAACAGCAGTCCATTTGCATTATTACAGTAGCATAAACCACCTGACGAGGAGAAATACTGCATCAGATCTTTTTGGCGAGTGCGGAATGCCGATATGCTTGTATCTTTTGCCAGCAAATTCCATTCACGTAACCTGGAGCCCAATAATTCCGCTTTCTTTTTCGGAAGGTCCAAATCTCTCACGAGATCATTCAGCATAACCTGCGTTATCATACGTGGTTTATTTGATTCAGGTTGCTGAAAGTCTGTATCTTTTGTGTCATCAATTTCCATTGGTTCAACTTCAGACTCATCATCCAGTGTCCATGACTTTGGGGAAGTTGGAATTGGGTTATCATCGTCATGTAGCACTGGTCTCATGGCAGATGCAAGATTTGGGTATTGAATTTTATGTTTATTTTTGGCAGAGAATCCTGAAATGTTAGTCATACAAAAATAGCAATCCGTTAGGTGATCCTTGGGCTCTCTCCAAATCATTGGTATGGCAAATGGCATAGATTTGCGGGTACCTTTAATCCAACCCCTAAGAGTGACGGCACAGGAAATGCATGAGATATGAGGTGCCCAGGATTTGTCTTGGTCACCTACCTTACATCCAAAATAAAGTTCGTAAGCCTTCTTCACGAGTGGGGTCATCGTCTTCCTCTGTGCCATTATGGTCAGTTCTCCACATACGTAGCAAAATGTATCTCTGGGATTAATAGTTTCGATTCATGCTGGCAGAAAATTATTGAAATCACGGAAAACTTTTTGGAATGAAAAACCAATTTTGTCTACTATGAAAAATTTTAAAATTTGAGCAAAACTTGAAAAAAATTTCTTACTTTTTATTAAAAATCTGTTTGTTTAAATAGCTATATTTTTTTAATGCAAAAAATACTATTAAATATAGTTAACCTGGAAAAAAAAGAATGTAAAATTAAATTAGTTCACTTAATTTTAACTAATTTTGGGGAAAACTCTGAGTAAATGGAAATATTATTTTCTCGAAAACTATGGGTGATAAAAACATTCTGAAACCATATTTGGAATCAGCATCAAAAGTTCTATAAGAAACACCAAATAGTTTTCAAGAAACAAAAATGTTGTTCCCTAGTGTAATTGGTTAGGTTAAGTCGTGATATTTTCGTTAGTTTTAACGAAAATATTGTCAAAATTGGTGGGGGGAGATGACCTACAAGTACCATATATATATATATATATACACAGGGCGTCCCAAAAAAATGTATACACACTTTAAATAATTATAAAGGCAGTGTTTATTAAAATACATTTCATTTTCAAAATGTAATAGAATCTACAGACATTATTTAATTGTTTTGTCAACGCCTGTTTTCAAACTGACGTCCGTTCTGGTTCAGGCACTGCTGATAACGCGAAGCAATGGAATTGCAAACATCACGAAACATTTCGTTTGGTATTTGTGTGCATTCTCGTTCAATGGCTGCTCTCAATTCAGCGACTGTTGCAAGTTTTATAGCGTAGACTTTGTCTTTTAAGTATCCCCATAAAAAAAAGTCTAGTGGTGTGAGGTCTGGTGAACGCGGAGGGTATTCTACGAAACCCCTTCGTCCAATCCACATCGTGCCAAGTACCACTCGCAATACTCCACTCTTCGGTCCGGATCATCTTCATTAATAGCATGGACTAATCTTGGAATGTAACTTTTCCATTGACAGCGCTTCAAAATGCGTTGGACAGACGATTCTGAAATTCCTACCTCACGACTCGCTTGCCGCACAGATTTTCTTGGACTTTGGTGATATGTTTCCAGTACTCTTTCTTGCTTTGTGGGGCTTGTCGATGTCCGTGGTCTTCCGGAACGCTTCTTGTGGACATTCTGAACAGTTCCATCGGCTTCAAACTTATCTCTAATTCGAGTGATGGTAAGTCGCGTTGGTGGATCTGTTTGAAACTCCCTCCTAAACTGTCTTTGCACTTCAACTGCGTTTTCACACTTCCAGTAGCATTTTAGAATGAATTTCCTTTGTTCAAAGCTTAGTCTGACTGCCATTATTAATTCTAATGGCTTTAACTTGGAAAGAAAGAAACATCAATTGAGCTATCAGCTGTTAAAGTGTGTATACATTTTTTGGGACGCCCTGTGTATATATATATTACTGTGTGTGTGTATATAATGTAAAACAGAGAGTTTATTTAAATTTGGAGGGAATCACCTGAAGATCAGGGCCCCCAGCCTTCTTTAGTTAGCCTTATAAGGATAACTAACGAAAATATCATGACTTAACCTAACCAATCGTCAAGGGAGTACAGTTGACCTAACGATTGGTTAGGTTAAGTCGTGATATTTTCGTTCGTTAGCCTTATAAGGCTAACTAACGAAGGCTGGGGGCCCTGATCTTCAGGTGAACTTTGGAGGAGCGGAAGGCTATAGTAATTTTATGTTTAAAAATTTTAAAAACTTACACTCGTTGTTCGGTGCTTATTGTCCGTAGATTCTTTGTATCACAAATATAAACTCCATCATGATGACAAAATACATATTATTTCCAAAGGTATCGTTTATCCAGTAAATTTATTTACTAAATTCTGATTCATCTGAGCAAATTATAAGACTATAATTGTTACAGTATTAGGCTATTTTCCGAAAGAAACAACTTTTGCAATCAGTAGTATAAGCTTCTTTATACACTGAACAAAGTGAAAAGGTTTCGTTTAATTTAAACTCCTATATTAAAACTGTATACGTCAAATCTTTGTGAATTACCTACATTCACAATAATAACTTAAACATTCATTTCTTTAGAACACAAACGTGAATCTGGAACTTGTATCGGTAATATATATATATATATATATATATATATATATATATATATATATATTATATATATATACACACAGGATGAGTCAAAAATCTCCATACATAGGCAAAATGGTCATGATAAATAAATGCTTATTTATTTTTTATTTTTTTGCAGGTGATGTGCTGAGATGCCTTTGTCCCAAGAAGAGCGTATAGAGATCATTCTTCTGGCAGGATCAGGAAGCTATCACAAGGTTGCCGAGGATTTTAACAGGAGACACGCCCCCGGCACGCACATCACACACGACACCGTTGCCAAACTCATTGAGAAGTTCAAGAAGACTGGAAGTGTTGCAGACCTACCGAGAAGTGGCCGTCTACGAACAGCCACCGATGAAGGACAGCGACCATGGTGCTGGCAGGCAGCGTTCGCAAAGAGTCCCCAAAAAAGCACTCGACGGATGTCTGCAGAATGCGGTGTCAGCCAAAGGAGTATCGTCCGCATTATGAAAGAGCACTGATGGCATCCATACAAAATGCAAATGTTGCAGTATCTTAGCGAAGACGACCCGGACAGGCGGCTGGAATTCTGTGAATGGGCAAGAACAAAAGTGAACGAAGACACGGAGTTCTCGGCTGGCATCCTGTTTTCAGATGAAGCCAACTTTTATATTCATGGAGAGGTTAATCGTCAAAACGTACATTATTGGAGTGATGACAACCCGCACTGGATGAGTCCCTCAAAGACGCAAGGCGCTGCAAAAGTGATGGTGTGGTGCGGGATATGGGGCAACACAATTGTTGGCCCGTTTTTCATTGACACCAATCTGAATGCCGAAATGTATCTAAACATGCTGCAAGACAGTCATGCCGTCCCTGCTGAACGAGGACGGGGGATTTCCAGCGTACTTTCAGCAAGATGGGTCGCCACCCCATTACGGTATCTGCGTGCGCCAGTGGCTGGATCAGCAGTTTCCGGGTCACTGGATTGGCCGCCGTGGTCCCGTGGAGTGGCCTCCGAGGTCCTCAGACCTCACCCTCCTTTCGTTTTTACTTGTGGGGGCAGTTGAAGGCCATGGTGTACCAGGTGAAAATACAAAACACGGACCACCTAAATGAACGTATTCGTGATACGTGTGCACGTATAACACCAGACGTGTTAACGCGCGTTTGCCATGACTGGGGGGGAACGCATCCGTATGAGCATTCAGTGTAATGGTGCCCACATACAGCATATTTTGTGACTTACAAGTGATTGCATAATAAAATGACCATTTTGCCTATGTATGGAGACTTTTGACTCACCCTGTATATATATATATATATATATATATATGCACCTCAGTGGTGTAGTGGTTAGCGTTGATGACTGCGAATTCATCGGTCCCGGAATCAAGACCCGGTGACGGCAGGCGGCGCGCAGCAAAACCCAGTTGTTCATCTTTCCATACAATAAAGAAATTGGTTCGTAGATAAATGGGTATCCTTGGTAGCCTAGTGGTTACGACGCTGGGCTGCTGGTGGGGCGTGGTTCGAATTCCACGTTAAAGTGTAGGTCTAAGGTGGAGTGACAAGCTTGACCTTCGCCAGAATGAACAATTCGGGCGGAAGCTAAACCAAGGTTAACCAAGATATGCTAAATTCCCTACTAATATAATTGAATTATATAATTGAATTATTATTAGTAAATTATATATATTGATATTTAGTACAAGTTAGTATATAGACGCATAGATTATATATAAATAATAAAAATTATAACTAAAACAAAATAATGTAAATATATATCACCTTTAAATTTTCATAATTCATCAAATATCAAGTATTCACTCCCAATTACCGAATTTGTATCAAAATGAGGTTAAATTTCAGTGTAAATACTTATTCTAGTGATATTTATACAATTCTATAAAATTAAATCTCAGTCGCTTCTCCGTCATATCTTTAATTAAAAAATATTCACTCACAAAAATGTTTTCAGCTTAAATTGTCAACTTTAATGATATCACAAGAAAATAAAGAGGAAGCAAATGCTTCCACTATAAATGTGCTGCTGATTTGCTTTTAAGAAACCTTTATATATATATTTAACTTTAATATGGCATAATTTTTTACTACCCTCCAGTTAACGGTATATTGACCTAAGTAAACATTTTAACTAATAAATATTTTTTCTTTTCCAGAAACTGTAAAGAAGTTAAATGTAGCTGAACATTTCTGGATGGAATATGAGAGCCTGAGTTTATTTTGAACTGAGGAGCATGTAGCCTACTTATGTATTTACATTTTAGGGTTTTAAAATATACATAATTATATCCTTATTGCTATAATTTTGTTTGATAGTTATTTATAAAAATGTTTAAATATACAAGAGAACAGTATTTAATATTACTGATTCTTTGTTTAGCACAATTTTGTGTTTCTATGTGTTATTCTATTCAAGCCCCTTTTTACCCAAAAGAAGCAGAATTAAAGGGCGCAGTGTCCTCGCAATATGGATTTGTTTTTGGTGTGTATCATTTGTTCTTCTTCCTGTTTGCGCCAATATTTGGAAAGCTCCTCAGCTACATTAGAGCTAAGCATTTGATAATCATCGGTATTTTCACCACCGGTACTTGTAGCATTCTTTTCAGTTTTCTTAAGAAAGTTTATGGAGATACAACCTTCATTGGACTTTCTCTCGTTCTCAGGTCTATTGAAGGAACAGGAAATGCAGCTTTCTTCACTGCATCAACCTGTATTATTGCAAGTGAATTTCTTCAAGATGTAGGCACCATATTTGCAGTGGTCGACAGTTTTTTCGGTATTGGAATATTATTCGGTCCTTTAATCGGAAGTGTACTGTATGAGAAGGGAGGATTTATACTTCCATTTGTAACTTTGGGAGTTATTCTAATATTAGTTGGTTTCATTAGTTTGTGGTTTTTACAGACTAAGGAAAGAGAAACAATACCACACATTCATCCAAAGGAATCTTCTACCTTTTGCGAGAACCTTCAATTATTTTAGGATCAGCAAGTGTTTTCATCGGATCATTTAGCATAGGATTTTTGCAGGCAAATCTTGAACCTCACGTTAGGTTTCTTAATTTAAGTACAGTAGAGGTGGGCTTCTATTCGCAGTTGATGGATTGGCCTGGGCATTGTCGGCTCCAATATGGGGAAAACTATCTGACAGGTGGGCGAACCCAAAATTGGTGTACTCGTTGGGAGCCTTTATCGCGTCTGTTGCGTATATATTGATCGGTCCTGCTCCTTTTCTTCATTTCAAGTTGTCTGTCCCGCTCTGCATATTTACCCTTATTCTTCATGGAATTGGAATTGAAGCCGAATTAGTGGTTGCATTTGCTGCACTTATTAAGGATACCCTCGCGATCGGGCTCCCTGATGATATCAGTACGTATGGCATTGTTTCTGGTATCTGGAATTCTTCGGGTGCCCTGGGTAATTTCGTAGGAAGCTCTCTTTCAGGAATTTTATGTGATAGCATTGGTTTCCGATGGTCTTCTCAGGTGATTCTCGGGCTTCATTTTTCTCTTTTCTTATCGACGCTTTTTTACATTTTCTTTTGTCAAAAAGAAATATTCTTACAGAAAAAGAAAGTAAATATTGAGGAAGAGAAGAAAAGAATGTTATATGGAAGCATGAAATAGTAGTTGGTGAAAATGACATTCTTACTTTCTAATTTGAAAAAGGGTTCGAATTTTAGATATTTTGAGTACCGTATATCAGGTTGGTATTCGTGTAATGAATTGTCTCAGAATTGTTGTAATTATTATTATTATTATTATTATTATTATTCTAGAAATCATATAAAAAAAACACTGGAACCATTTAATGAGTCCAAGACAATAACTATTACTTGAAGGAACCTCTACCTTTACCATTGAAACAGCAAAGAGATCGCTCTCTTACACAGGAGTTCATATTTGGAATAATTTGGAAAAAATTTAAAGGCGAAATTTGTACCTCTGAGACATTTTCGTATTGAGTTAGGAAATAAAATCTTAGCTTCTTTCCCTCTTCACCTTCCTCCCCTTATACTGTATTACTACTAAATTATTATTTCAAGAATGAATCCGAATTACTGCATAGAACTTAAAATTATTTAAAGACAACATCAGTGTTGAAAAGAACTTTTCCATGTTACTGGAACCTTTCAAAAATTGTGTGTATGTGTCAGTAATGGTGTTCATATTGAACACTAAACCCTGTAAAAAAAGTTTGGTACGCATTCCTGACAGTACCCAGCGACGTACCCTCAAACGTTCAATGAAAGATGATGTTCCTTGCGGTGCAATGAACGAAACTAGGAATCCTAGGTTACGAATTATAAAAATGAGACAGTTACAGTTAGAGAAAAAATGGCTGGACGAAGAGAACGAAGAGAATGATAAACTATATGAAAAAGATTCCTGAATTTAAAGACGTCTTGTGGAGTCACTCAAAGCTTAAAGAGTTTCTCAAAGTAATTAAACATCTTCCTTGTTAAATTATTAGTATTGTTCTTATAATATTTACATAGCAAACGCAAACTCAATATACACTGTCTATGTATTTAGTGAAAATGTATATGTTTTTAAAACTATCCTTTATGAGTTAATCGAAGTACTGTACATAAATACAAAATTGAGGTGTATGAATTTATAAAACTTTGATTTATAGGAATTTATTTCAGCAAATATGATAACAATAATGAATGAATAATTGTTTTGGTACAAAGTACCGTACATGATTGCAAAACCATAATCATTTTATTGAAAAATAAGAATAAATTTGTCACATATTGTAACAATAAAGGTTAAAAATGGAAAATTATTATTATTATTATTATTATTATTGTTATTATTATTAACAAATAATTAATATCCACAAATCGCTACATCACCTAAAATTCAGGCGTCGGGAACCTTTTCAATAGCATGAGCCACATGAGAATGATAATACACTGAAACGAGCCACAAGTCCTCAATCTTAAGAAAATGTATGAAGAAATTTCTTATTTTTTATTATGATGGCTGTGCGCCATCATAATAAAAAAATAAAAATAAAAATCGAAGCTCTGGCTTTATAATTATATATCTATTTCACACTTATTTGTGAGTTTACTATAGTGACAAAGAAATATTGTCTTGACCTGTTAAGAATATTAGTTGTATGTATATGTATAGTTATTTCTAATTTTATGTTGAATGTATATTATAAAGTTATGTGAATGTAAGGATCAATGAAAGAAAGCCACCCCCAGCCTTCTTTAGTTCGTTTTATAAGGCTAACTAACGAAAATATCACGACCTAACCTAACCAGTCGTTAGGTCAACTGTACGCCCTTGACCTCTGGTTAGGTTAGGTCGTTATATTTTCGTTAGTTAGCCTTATAGAGCTAACTAAAGAAGGTTGGAGGTGGTTTTCTTTCATTGATCCGAATGTAATTAAGTTATGATTATTTGTAAGTTTTCTATAGTAATAAAAATAATGTCTTGATATGTTAATAAATATTGATGTGCAGATGTCTTTCTGTTTACACCTTATTTATTTTAATCTATGTCTTTGTAAAACATTATAATTATAAGATGAATGTTTTTGCTCCCTACACCAAATGAGGCGGGATATTGGTAAAGGGTAAGTTCGACGTAGACTTTGAAGAAATTTATTTTCTAAAGTTTATTGTGAGACGATAAAAAAGGATAATTAACGACACAAAATGAGGCGAAACTTTAGAGCATTGATTTTTTTTAATTAATTCGGTAGATTCCTCCATAGTTCCACCGCTAAATAAGTGTAAAATTTTCTACTATATTGAAGAGGCTGGGGGCCCTGATCTTCAGGTGAACTTTGGAGGAGCGGAAGGCTATAGTAATTTTATGTTTAAAAATTTTAAAAACTTACACTCGTTGTTCGGTGCTTATTCTCCATAGATTCTTTGTATCACAAATATAAGCTCCATCATGATGACAAAATACATATTATTTCCAAAGGTATCGTTTATCGAGTAAATTTATTTATTAATTCTGATTCATCTGAGCAAATTATAAGACTATAATTGTTACAGTATTAGGCTATTTTCCGAAGGAAACAACTTTTGCAATCAGTAGTATAAGCTTCTTTATACACTGAACAAAGTGAAAAGGTTTCGTTTAATTTAAACTCCTATATTAAAACTGTATACGTCAAATCTTTGTGAATTACCTACATTCACAATAATAACTTAAACATTCATTTCTTTGGAACACAAACGTGAATCTGGAACTTGTATCGGTAATATATATATATATATATATATATATATATATATATATATATATACACACACAGGGTGAGTCAAAAGTCTCCATACATAGGCAGAATGGTCATGATAAATAAATGCTTATTTATTTTTTATTTTTTTGCAGGTGATGTGCTGAGATGCCTTTGTCCCAAGAAGAGGGTATAGAGATCATTCTTCAGGCAGGATCAGGAAGCTGTCGCAAGGTTGCGAGGATTTTAACAGGAGACACGCCCCCGGCACGCACATCACACACGACACCGGTGCCAAACTCATTGAGAAGTTCAAGAAGACTGGAAGTGTTGCAGACCAACCGAGAAGTGGCCGTCTACGAACAGCCACCGATGAAGGCACAGCGACCCTGGTGCTGGCAGCGTTCGCAAAGAGTCCACAAAAAAGCACTCGACGGATGTCTGCAGAATGCGGTGTCAGCCAAAGGAGTATCGTCCGCATTATGAAAGAGCACTGATGGCATCCATACAAAATGCAGATGTTGCAGTATCTTAGCGAAGACGACCCGGACAGGCGGCTGGAATTCTGTGAATGGGCAAGTACAAAAGTGGACGAAGACACAGAGTTCTCGGCTGGCATCCTGTTTTCAGATGAAACCAACTTTTATGTTCATGGAGAGGTTAATCGTCAAACCGTACATTATTGGAGTGATGACAACCCGCACTGGATGAGTCCCTCAAAGACGCAAGGCGCTGGAAAAGTGATGGTGTGGTGCGGGATATGGGGCAACACAATTGTTGGCCCGTTTTTCATTGACACCAATCTGAATGCCGAAATGTATCTAAACATGCTGCAAGACACAGTCATGCCGTCCCTGCTGAATGATGACGGGGGATTTCCAGCGTACTTTCAGTAAGACGGGGCGCCACCTTATTACGGTATCTGCGTGCGCCAGTGGCTGGATCAGCAGTTTCCGGGTCACTGGATTGGCCGCCGTGGTCCCGTGGAGTGGCCTCCGAGGTCCCCACACGTACCCCCCCTTCATTTTTACTTGTGGGGGCACTTGAAGGCCATGGTGTACTAGGTGAAAATACAAAACACGGACCACCTAAAGGAACGTATTCGTGATACGTGTGCACGCATAACACCAGAAGTGTTAACGCGCGTTTGCCATGACTGGGGGGGAACTCATCCGTATGAGCATTCAGTGTAATGGCGCCCACATAGAGCATATTTTGTGACTTACAAGTGATTGCATAATAAAATGACCATTTTGCCTATGTATGGAGACTTTTGACTCACCCTGTGTGTGTGTATATATATATATTATATATATTATATATATATTATATATATATATATATATATATATATATAGTGGAATCCGCTTATTGTGATCACTTTGGGACAGGGTTTTTAGATAACAATAACCGGCTGATAACATTAAGCAAGGATATAAAAATTGGAATAATTTACATTCATTGTTATAAATTCATTTTATGTTATTAAATTCATTGTTATAAACAACTTTACATTATAATCAATTAATAAGAAACAATATAGATTTATTTAAAAGCTTATTTATTTAAAAAACTTATTTAAACTCATTTATTTGACTTATTAAAACTTAGCTTATTAAAACTTATTTTTTTTAAAAACTTATCTAGTGTTATCTGTCTACTGTTTGCGTTTAGTAGTTCATTAATAATTGCTCATACTCGTAATGCTTTTGAAATTCTGTTGATCTATGTTGCACGCCGCGACGAAGTATTTTTAGAGCTTCTCGAATCTGGGCATTGGTTGGAGGAGCTTCTGAAATTTCTTCTTCTAGATTTGGTTCAATCTCTTCTTCTAATTCAGAGTCTACATCGGTAACAGCTTGACATATTTCCGACACTGTCATTGTAGCTGCCACTTCAACTTGGCCGTCAACAGCCAACCAATTTTCAAACTCTTCTTTTGACATATCGTCGGGTTTCTATCAAGATTTCATTTGTAATAAGCTCTAATTCTTTCGTTAGCAGAGTTTTCTGTGCTTGTTTTAGAAAATCCACCTTTTTTTTAGTTTTTTTGATAACAATAACCGGAACCTTGATTATAGTAGGCGGATAATTTTTAATTAATTTTAAATAAAAGTGTTTTGGGACCGAACTGTTTTGATAACAATAACCGTTGATAACATTATCCGTAATTATAATAAGCGGATTCCACTGTATATGCACCTCAGTGGTGTAGTGGTTAGCGTTGATGACTGCGAATTCATCGGTCCCGGAATCAAGACCCGTGACGGCAGGCGGCGCGCAGCAAAACCCAGTTTTTCATCTTTCCATACAATAAAGAAATTGGTTCGTAGTAAATGGGTATCCTTTGGTAGCCTAGTGGGTACGACGCTGGGCTGCTGGTGGGGCGTGGTTCGAATTCCACGTTAAAGTGTAGTCTAAGGTGGAGTGACAAGCTTGACCCTCGCCAGAATGACAATTCGGGCGAAGCTAAACCAAGGTTAACCAAGGTATGCTAAATTCCCACTAATATAATTGAATTATATAATTGAATTATTATTAGTAAATTATATTTTGATATTTATTACAAGTTAGTATATAGATGCATATATTATATATAAATAATAAAAATTATAACTAAAACAAATAATGTAATATATATCACCTTTAAATTTTTCATAATTCATCAATATCAAGTATTCACTCCCAATTACCGAATTGTATTCAAAATGAGGTTAAATTCAGTGTAAATACTTATTCTTAGTGATATTTATACAATTCTATAAATTAAATCTCATTCGCTTCTCCGTCATATCTTTAATTAAAAAATATTCACCCACAAAATGTTTTCAGCTTAAATTGTCACTTTTAATGATATCACACGAAATAAAGAGGAAGCAAAATGCTTCCACTATAAATTGCTGCTGATTTGCTTTAAGAAACCTTTATATATATTTTAACTTTAATATGACATAATTTTTTACTACCTTCCAGTTACGGTATATTGACCTAAGTAAACATTTTAACTAATAAATATTTTTCTTTTTCAGAAACTGTAAAGAAGTTAAATGTAGCTGAACATTTCTGGATGGAATATGAGCCTGAGTTTATTTTGAACTGAGGAGCATGTACTTATGTATTTACATTTTAGGGTTTGAAAATAAACATAATTATATCCTTATTGCTATAACTTTGTTTGATAGTTATTTACAAAAATGTTTAATATACAAGAGAACAGTATTTAATATTACTGATTCTTTGTTAGCACAATTTTGTGTTTCTATGTGTTATTCTATTCAAGCCCCTTTTTACCCAAAAGAAGCAGAATTAAAGGGCGCAGTGTCCTCGCAATATGGATTTGTTTTTGGTGTGTATCTTTTGTTCTTCTTCCTGTTTGCGCCAATATTTGGAAAGCTCCTCAGCTACATTAGAGCTAAGCATTTGATAATCATCGGTATTTTCACCACCGGTACTTGTAGCATTCTTTTCAGTTTTCTTAAGAAAGTTTATGGAGCTACACCTTCATTGGACTTCTCTCGTTCTCAGATCTTTGAAGGAACAGGAAATGCAGCTTTCTTCACTGCATCAACCTGTATTATTGCAAGTGAATTTCCTCAAGATGTAGGCACCATATTTGCAGTGGTCGACAGTTTTTTTACGGTGTTGGAATATTATTCGGTCCTTTTATCGGAAGTATACTGTATGAGAAGGGAGGATTTGTACTTCCATTTGTAATTTTGGGAGTTATTCTAATATCAGTTGGTTTCATTAGTTTGTGGGTTTTACAGACTACGGAAAGAGAAACAAATTCCACACATTCATCCAAAGGAATCTTCTACCTTTTGCGAGAACCTTCAATTATTTTAGGATCAGCAAGTGTTTTCATCGGATCATTTAGCATAGGATTTTTGCAGGCAAATCTTGAACCTCACGTTAGGTTTCTTAATTTAAGTACAGTAGGGTGGGTCTTCTATTCGCAGTTGATGGATTGGCCTGGGGCATTGTCGGCTCCAATATGGGGAAAACTATCTGACAGGGTGGGCGAACCCAAAATTGGTGTACTCGTTGGGAGCCTTTATCGCGTCTGTTGCGTATATATTGATCGGTCCTGCTCCTTTTCTTCATTTCACGTTGTCTGTCCCGCTCTGCATATTTACCCTTATTCTTCATGGAATTGGAATTGAAGCCGAATTAGTGGTTGCATTTGCTGCACTTATTAAGGATACCCTCGCGATCGGGCTCCTGATGATATCAGTACGTATGGCATTGTTTCTGGTATCTGAATTCTTCGGGTGCCCTGGGTAATTTCGTAGGAAGCTCTCTTTCAGGAATTTTATGTGATAGCATTGGTTTCCGATGGTCTTCTCAGGTGATTCTCGGCTTCATTTTTCTCTTTTCTTATCGACGCTTTTTTACATTTTCTTTTGTCAAAAAGAAATATTCTTACAGAAAAAGAAGTAAATATTGAGGAAGAGAAGAAAAGAATGTTATATGGAAGCATGAAATAGTATTGGTGAAAATGACATTCTTACTTTCTAATTTGAAAAAGGGTTCGAATTTTAGATATTTTGAGTACCGTATATCAGGTTGGTATTCGTGTAATGAATTGTCTCAGAATTGTTGTAATAATTATTATTATTATTATTATTATTATTATTCTAGAATCATATAAAAAAAACACTGGAACCATTTAATGAGTCCCAAGACAATAACTATTACTTGAAGGAACCTCTACCTTTACCATTGAAACAGCAAAGAGATCGCTCTCTTACACAGGAGTTCATATTTGGAATAATTTGGAAAAAATTTAAAAGCGAAATTTGTACCTCTGAGACATTTTCGTATTGAGTTAGGAAATAAAATCTTAGCTTCTTTCCCTCTTCACCTTCCTCCCCTTATACTGTATTACTACTAAATTATTATTTCAAGAATGAATCCGAATTACTGCATAGAACTTAAAATTATTTAAAGACAACATCAGTGTTGAAAAGAACTTTTCCATGTTTCTGGAACCTTTCAAAATTGTGTGTATGTGTCAGTAATGGTGTTCATATTGAACACTAAACCCTGTAAAAAAAGTTTGGTACGCATTCCTGACAGTACCCAGCGACGTACCCTCAAACGTTCAATGAAAGATGATGTTCCTTGCGGTGCAATGACGAAACTAGGAATCCTAGGTTACGAATTATAAAAATGAGACAGTTACAGTTAGAGAAAAAATGGCTGGACGAAGAGAACGAAGAGAATGATAAACTATATGAAAAAGATTCCTGAATTTAAAGACGTCTTGTGGAGTCACTCAAAGCTTAAAGAGTTTCTCAAAGTAATTAAACATCTTCCTTGTTAAATTATTAGTATTGTTCTTATAATATTTACATAGCAAACGCAAACTCAATATACACTGTCTATGTATTTAGTGAAAATGTATATGTTTTTAAAACTATCCTTTATGAGTTAATCGAAGTACTGTACATAAATAAAAAATTGAGGTGTATGAATTTATAAAACTTTGATTTATAGGAATTTATTTCAGCAAATATGATAACAATAATGAATGAATAATTGTTTTGGTACAAAGTACCGTACATGATTACAAAACCATAATCATTTTATTGAAAAATAAGAATAAATTTGTCACATATTGTAACAATAAAGGTTAAAATGGAAAATTATTATTATTATTATTATTATTGTTATTATTATTAGCAAATAATTAATATCCACAAATCGCTACATCACCTAAAATTCAGGCGTCGGGAACCTTTTCAATAGCATGAGCCACATGAGAATGATAATACACTGAAACGAGCCACAAGTCCTCAATCTTAAGAAAATGTATGAAGAAATTTCTTATTTTTTATTATGATGGCTGTGCGCCATCATAATAAAAAAATAAAAAATAAAATCGAAGCTCTGGCTTTATAATTATATATCAATTTCACACTTATTTGTGAGTTTACTATAGTGACAAAGAAATATTGTCTTGACCTGTTAAGGAATATTAGTTGTATGTATATGTATAGTTATTTCTAATTTTATGTTGAATGTACAGTATATTATAAAGTTATGTGAATGTAAGGATCAATGAAAGAAAGCCACCCCCAGCCTTCTTTAGTTCGTTTTATAAGGCTAACTAACGAAAATATCACGACCTAACCTAACCAGTCGTTAGGTCAACTGTACGCCCTTGACCTCTGGTTAGGTTAGGTCGTTATATTTTCGTTAGTTAGCCTTATAGAGCTAACTAAAGAAGGTTGGAGGTGGTTTTCTTTCATTGATCCGAATGTAATTAAGTTATGATTATTTGTAAGTTTTCTATAGTAATAAAAAATAATGTCTTGATATGTTAATAAATATTGATGTGCAGATGTCTTTCTGTTTACACCTTATTTATTTTAATCTATGTCTTTGTAAAACATTATAATTATAAGATGAATGTTTTTGCTCCCTACACAAATGAGGCGGGATATTGGTAAAGGTTCGACGTAGACTTTGAAGAAATTTATTTTCTAAAGTTTATTGTGAGACGATAAAAAAGGATAATTAACGACACAAAATGAGGCGAAACTTTAGAGCATTGATTTTTTAATTAATTCGGTAGATTCCTCCATAGTTCCACCGCTAAATAAGTGTAAAATTTTCTACTATATTGAAGAGGCTGGGGGCCCTGATCTTCAGGTGAACTTTGGAGGAGCGGAAGGCTATAGTAATTTTATGTTTAAAATTTTAAAAACTTACACTCGTTGTTCGGTGCTTATTCTCCATAGATTCTTTGTATCACAAATATAAGCTCCATCATGATGACAAAATACATATTATTTCCAAAGGTATCGTTTATCGAGTAAATTTATTTATTAATTCTGATTCATCTGAGCAAATTATAAGACTATAATTGTTACAGTATTAGGCTATTTTCCGAAGGAAACAACTTTTGCAATCAGTAGTATAAGCTTCTTTATACACTGAACAAAGTGAAAAGGTTTCGTTAATTTAAACTCCTATATTAAAACTGTATACGTCAAATCTTTGTGAATTACCTACATTCACATAATAACTTAAACATTCATTTCTTTGGAACACAAACGTGAATCTGGAACTTGTATCGGTAATATATATATATATATATATATATATATATATATATATATATATACACACAGGGTGAGTCAAAAGTCTCCATACATAGGCAGAATGGTCATGATAAATAAATGCTTATTTATTTTTTATTTTTTTGCAGGTGATGTGCTGAGATGCCTTTGTCCCAAGAAGAGGGTATAGAGATCATTCTTCAGGCAGGATCAGGAAGCTGTCGCAAGGTTGCGAGGATTTTAACAGGAGACACGCCCCCGGCACGCACATCACACACGACACCGGTGCCAAACTCATTGAGAAGTTCAAGAAGACTGGAAGTGTTGCAGACCAACCGAGAAGTGGCCGTCTACGAACAGCCACCGATGAAGGCACAGCGACCCTGGTGCTGGCAGCGTTCGCAAAGAGTCCACAAAAAAGCACTCGACGGATGTCTGCAGAATGCGGTGTCAGCCAAAGGAGTATCGTCCGCATTATGAAAGAGCACTGATGGCATCCATACAAAATGCAGATGTTGCAGTATCTTAGCGAAGACGACCCGGGCAGGCGGCTGGAATTCTGTGAATGGGCAAGTACAAAAGTGGACGAAGACACAGAGTTCTCGGCTGGCATCCTGTTTTCAGATGAAACCAACTTTTATGTTCATGGAGAGGTTAATCGTCAAACCGTACATTATTGGAGTGATGACAACCCGCACTGGATGAGTCCCTCAAAGACGCAAGGCGCTGGAAAAGTGATGGTGGGTGCGGGATATGGGGCAACACAATTGTTGGCCCGTTTTTCATTGACACCAATCTGAATGCCGAAATGTATCTAAACATGCTGCAAGACACAGTCATGCCGTCCCTGCTGAATGATGACGGGGGATTTCCAGCGTACTTTCAGTAAGACGGGGCGCCACCTTATTACGGTATCTGCGTGCGCCAGTGGCTGGATCAGCAGTTTCCGGGTCACTGGATTGGCCGCCGTGGTCCCGTGGAGTGGCCTCCGAGGTCCCCACACGTACCCCCCTTCATTTTTACTTGTGGGGGGCACTTGAAGGCCATGGTGTACTAGGTGAAAATACAAAACACGGACCACCTAAAGGAACGTATTCGTGATACGTGTGCAGCATAACACCAGAAGTGTTAACGCGCGTTTGCCATGACTGGGGGGAACTCATCCGTATGAGCATTCAGTGTATGGCGCCCACATAGAGCATATTTTGTGACTTACAAGTGATTGCATAATAAAATGACCATTTTGCCTATGTATGGAGACTTTTGACTCACCGTGTGTGTGTATATATATATATATATATATATATATATATATATATATATATATATATATATAATATATATATATATAGTGGAATCCGCTTATTGTGATCACTTTGGGACAGGGTTTTTAGATAACAATAACCGGCTGATAACATTAAGCAAAGGATATAAAAAATTGGAATAATTTACATTCATTGTTATAAATTCATTTTATGTTATTAAATTCATTGTTATAAACAACTTTACATTATAATCAATTAATAAGAAACAATATAGATTTATTTTAAAAGCTTATTTATTTAAAAAAACTTATTTAAACTCATTTATTTGACTTATTAAAACTTAGCTTATTAAAACTTTTTTTTTTAAAAACTTATCTAGTGTTATCTGTCTACTGTTTGCGTTTAGTAGTTCATTAATAAATTGCTCATACTCGTAATGCTTTTGAAATTCTGTTGATCTATGTTGCACGCCGCGACGAAGTATTTTTAGAGCTTCTCGAATCGGGCATTGGTTGGAGGAGCTTCTGAAATTTCTTCTTCTAGATTTGGTTCAATCTCTTCTTCTAATTCAGAGTCTACATCGGTAACAGCTTGACATATTTCCGACACTGTCATTGTAGCTGCCACTTCAACTTGGCCGTCAACAGCCAACCAATTTTCAAACTCTTCTTTTGACATATCGTCGGGGGTTCTATCAAGAATTTCATTTGTAATAAGCTCTAATTCTTCGTTAGCAGGAGTTTCTGTGCTTGTTTTAGAAAATCCACCTTTTTTAGTTTTTTGATAACAATAACCGGAACCTTGATTATAGTAGGCGGATAATTTTTAATTAATTTTAAATAAAGTGTTTTGGGACCGACTGTTTTGATAACAATAACCGTTTGATAACATTATCCGTAATTATAATAAGCGGATTCCACTGTATATGCACCTCAGTGGTGTAGTGGTTAGCGTTGATGACTGCGAATTCATCGGTCCCGGAATCAAGACCCGGTGACGGCAGGCGGCGCGCAGCAAAACCCAGTTGTTCATCTTTCCATACAATAAAGAAATTGGTTCGTAGATAAATGGGTATCCTTGGTAGCCTAGTGGGTACGACGCTGGGCTGCTGGTGGGGCGTGGTTCGAATTCCACGTTAAAGTGTAGGTCTAAGGTGGAGTGACAAGCTTGACCTCGCCAGAATGAACAATTCGGCGGAAGCTAAACCAAGGTTAACCAAGTATGCTAAATTCCCTACTAATATAATTGAATTATATAATTGAATTATTATTAGTAAATTATATATATTGATATTTAGTACAAGTTAGTATATAGATGCATAGATTATATATAAATAATAAAAATTATAACTAAAACAAAATAATGTAAATATATATCACCTTTAAATTTTCATAATTCATCAAATATCAAGTATTCACTCCCAATTACCGAATTTGTATCAAAATGAGGTTAAATTTCAGTGTAAATACTTATTCTAGTGATATTTATACAATTCTATAAAATTAAATCTCAGTCGCTTCTCCGTCATATCTTTAATTAAAAAATATTCACTCACAAAAATGTTTTCAGCTTAAATTGTCAACTTTAATGATATCACAAGAAAATAAAGAGGAAGCAAATGCTTCCACTATAAATGTGCTGCTGATTTGCTTTTAAGAAACCTTTATATATATTTAACTTTAATATGGACATAATTTTTTACTACCCTCCAGTTAACGGTATATTGACCTAAGTAAACATTTTAACTAATAAATATTTTTCTTTTCAGAAACTGTAAAGAAGTTAAATGTAGCTGAACATTTCTGGATGGAATATGAGAGCCTGAGTTTATTTTGAACTGAGGAGCATGTACTTATGTATTTACATTTTAGGGTTTTAAAATATACATAATTATATCCTTATTGCTATAACTTTGTTTGATAGTTATTTAAAAATGTTTAAATATACAAGAGAACAGTATTTAATATTACTGATTCTTTGTTTAGCACAATTTTGTGTTTCTATGTGTTATTCTATTCAAGCCCCTTTTTACCCAAAAGAAGCAGAATTAAAGGGCGCAGTGTCCTCGCAATATGGATTTGTTTTTGGTGTGTATCATTTGTTCTTCTTCCTGTTTGCGCCAATATTTGGAAAGCTCCTCAGCTACATTAGAGCTAAGCATTTGATAATCATCGGTATTTTCACCACCGGTACTTGTAGCATTCTTTTCAGTTTTCTTAAGAAAGTTTATGGAGCTACAACCTTCATTGGACTTTCTCTCGTTCTCAGTCTATTGAAGGAACAGGAAATGCAGCTTTCTTCACTGCATCAACCTGTATTATTGCAAGTGAATTTCCTCAAGATGTAGGCACCATATTTGCAGTGGTCGACAGTTTTTCGGTGTTGGAATATTATTCGGTCCTTTATCGGAAGTATACTGTATGAGAAGGGAGGATTTGTACTTCCATTTGTAATTTTGGGAGTTATTCTAATATAGTTGGTTTCATTAGTTTGTGGTTTTTACAGACTACGGAAAGAGAAACAATACCACACATTCATCCAAAGGAATCTTCTACCTTTTGCGAGAACCTTCAATTATTTTAGGATCAGCAAGTGTTTTCATCGGATCATTTAGCATAGGATTTTTGCAGGCAAATCTTGAACCTCACGTTAGGTTTCTTAATTTAAGTACAGTAGAGGTGGGTCTTCTATTCGCAGTTGATGGATTGGCCTGGGCATTGTCGGCTCCAATATGGGGAAAACTATCTGACAGGTGGGCGAACCCAAAATTGGTGTACTCGTTGGGAGCCTTTATCGCGTCTGTTGCGTATATATTGATCGGTCCTGCTCCTTTTCTTCATTTCAAGTTGTCTGTCCCGCTCTGCATATTTACCCTTATTCTTCATGGAATTGGAATTGAAGCCGAATTAGTGGTTGCATTTGCTGCACTTATTAAGGATACCCTCGCGATCGGGCTCCCTGATGATATCAGTACGTATGGCATTGTTTCTGGTATCTGGAATTCTTCGGGTGCCCTGGGTAATTTCGTAGGAAGCTCTCTTTCAGGAATTTTATGTGATAGCATTGGTTTCCGATGGTCTTCTCAGGTGATTCTCGGGCTTCATTTTTCTCTTTTCTTATCGACGCTTTTTTACATTTTCTTTTGTCAAAAAGAAATATTCTTACAGAAAAAGAAAGTAAATATTGAGGAAGAGAAGAAAAGAATGTTATATGGAAGCATGAAATAGTAGTTGGTGAAAATGACATTCTTACTTTCTAATTTGAAAAAGGGTTCGAATTTTAGATATTTTGAGTACCGTATATCAGGTTGGTATTCGTGTAATGAATTGTCTCAGAATTGTTGTAATAAATTATTATTATTATTATTATTATTAGTATTAGTATTATCATTATTATTATTATTCTAGAAATCATATAAAAAAAACAATGGAACCATTTAATGAGTCCAAGACAATAAAGGCAAAATTTATACCTCTGAGAAATTTTCGTATTGAGTTAGGAAATAAAATCTTAGCTTCTTTCCCTCTTCACCTTCCTCCCCTTATACTGTATTACTACTAAATTATTATTTCAAGAATGAATCCGAATTACTCTATAGAACTTAAAATTATTTAAAGACAACATCCGTGTTGAAAAGAACTTTTCCATGTTACTGGAACCTTTCAAAAATTGTGTGTATGTGTCAGTAATGGTGTTCATATTGGACACTAAACCCTGTAAAAAAAGTTTGGTACGCATTCCTGACAGTACCCAGCGACGTACCCTCAAATGTTCAATGAAAGATGATGTTCCTTGCGGTGCAATGAACGAAACTATGAGTCCTAGCTTACGAATTATAAAAATGAGACAGTTACAGGTCGAGAAAAATGGCTGGACGAAGAGAACGAAGAGAATGATGAACTATACGAAAAAGATTCCTGAATTTAAAGATGTCTTGTGGAGTCACTCAAAGCTTAAAGAGTTTCTCAAAGTAATTGAACATCTCCCTTGTTAAATTATTATTAGTGTTGTTCTTAGAATATTTACATAGCAAACGCAAACTGAATATACACTGCCTATGTACTTAGTGAAAATGTATATGTTTTTAAAACTATTCTTTATGAGTTAATCGAAGTACTGTACATAAATACAAAATTGAGGTGTAGGAATTCATAAAACTTTGATTTATAGGAATTTATTTGAGCAAATATGATAACAATAATGAATGAATAATTGTTTTGGTAGAAAGTACCGTACATGATTGCAAAACCATAATTTTATTGAAAAATAAGAATAAATTTGTCACATACTGTAACAATAAAGGTTAAAAATGAAAAAATATTATCATCATTATTATTATTATTATTAACAAATAACTAATATCCATAAATCGTTACATCATCTAAAATTCAGGCGTTGGGAACCTTTTCAATAGCATGAGCCACATCAAAATGATAATACACTGAAACGAGCCACAAGTCCTCAATCTTAAGAAAATGTATGAAGAAAATTTTTATTTTTTATTATGATGGCTGTGCGCTATCATAATAAAAAATAAAAATCGAAGCTTTGGCTTTATAAATATATATCTATTTCACACTTATTTGTGAGTTTACTATACTGACAAAGAAATATTGTCTTGACCTGTTAAGGAATATTAGTTGTATGTATATGTATAGTTATTTCTAATTTTATGTTGAATGTATTTTATAAAGTTATGTGAATGTAAGGATCAATGAAAGAAAGCCACCTCCAGCCTTCTTTAGTTAGCTTTATAAGGCTAACTAACGAAAATATCACGACCTAACCTAACCGTAACCAATCGTTAGGTCAACTGTACGCCCTTGACGAATGGTTAGGTTAGGCCGTTATATTTTATTTAGTTAGCCTTATAGAGCTAACTGAAGAAGGCTGGAGGTGGCTTTCTTTCATTGATCCGAATGTAATTAAGTTATGATTATTTGTAAGTTTTCTATAGTAATAAAAAATAATGTCTTGATATGTTAATAAATATTGATGTGCAGATGTCTTTCTGTTTACACCTTATTTATTTTTAATCTATGTCTTTATAAAACATTATAATTATAAGATTAATGTTTTTGCTCCCTACACCAAATGAGGCGGGATGTTGGTAAAGGGTAAGTTCGACGTAGACTTTGAGGAAATTTATTTGCTAAAGTTTATTGTGAGACGGTGAAAAAGGATAATTAACGACACAAAATGAGGCGAAACTTTAGAACATTGATTTATTTTAATTAATTCGGTAGATTCCTCCATAGTTCCACCGCTAAATAAGTGTAAAATTTTCTACTGTATTGAAGAGCATAGTTTGCCTTTCAGATATAATCAATCTCCGGTGACTTTGTTTGATGTTTGTGACATACAGTGGCGCTCATAATTATTCGTACAGAGAAATATATCAGCTATATTCATCTTTTTTTTTTGTACGATGCATCGGATAGTTATGAAAAGTTTACCGTTCGTTTGGAAAATTTTAACAAATAAAAAATTAGTTTAACTCCGACATATAATGTAAAACATCAAATAATTTGAGGAAAATGAAAAAGAAAAGTTAATATGCAAAAGTTTTCGTACATTTACTTACAAAATTATTAAATACTTTCTGTGTTCACCTTTTGCTTGAATGACTTTAACGATTTGTTTGAGGTTTTTCTGACAAGGTTTCAACATTTCTTAGTTGAAATTTTAGCCCATTCTTCTAAAGAAAATTGCTGAAATTCATTCAGATTCAAAGGGTTTCTCTTGCGGACATCTCTTTTTGAATCAATATTAAAGGTAGCAATTACTATTTTTCGTCTACGCGGGAGAATACACGTCTGAGATCTAGGGCTTGCTGCGATCAACTGAGCACGCAGGGAAGAGATATGCCCAGGTAGTACCAGCAGTCACGTGATCAATCATACAGGTGGGTGGAGCTTAGAACTTTCTCCTGTACACCCGCAGGGCGGGTACCTCATCGTCATTCACGGTTCTGTGGGAGAACAGAAAAGCAAGACTGTAGAATATAAGGGTCATCATTTAAATATTTATTTTATTTTGTAAATTACCCACTCAGGAGTGTGACGTGTTAGAAATGGATTCTGTAGAAAAATTCAGGTTCAGGTTTACAGGATGTGGTAAAACTGAGTTTATGCTTAAAATCATTAAAGAAAAGGGAGAAATGTTCTCGAAATTTGTGCAGAAAGTTATATGGGGCTATTCGACGTATCAATCAGTGTTCAACAAGTACCAAGATGATATTTTGTTCCACAAAAGTGTATATGACGTTAATTCGTTAAAGGGAAATAAACATACAGTCATTGTAATTGACGATCTCATGTTGGAGATGGATAAAACGTTTGCCGTGACATTTACAGTATTCTCCCACCATCTTAACATAAGCGTGTTCTTCATCAATCAGAATCTATTTTTCAAAAATAGGTACATGCGTGATGTGTCGTTAAATACACAATATCTAGTCTTATTCGCGCAACGTAGAGATGTATCATAAATTGGGGTATTAGCCAATCAAATGTTCCCGAATCAGCGTGAGGAGTTTTTGGAAGTTTATAAAGAAGCTACAAGCACGCGTTACGGATATTTGCTGTGTGATCTTCATCCGCGAAACACGTTTAGGGTGCTTCTGAAAATGAATATATTTCCAAACGAGCCTAAAATGGTATATATATTCCAGAATGACAAAGAGGCTAAAGAAATACCATGAATTAATAAAAATCTATCATCGACTGCCCCGGGCAATGCAGCAGATGTTTGCTAAAAATATCGACTCCGACTTTTTAAAATGCATCTGTGAAATCTGTCTTAACGTTATAAATTGCAATGTATCAATGAAACCTCCTCAGAAGGCTCGCCTACGCCGTTACAAGAACATAATATGTGCACTTGCTCGTAAAAGTCAAACTGTAGGGAAAAAAACGAATTATTGTACAAAGAGGAGTGTCATTCCTACCCATCTTATTTTCAGTTTTGGGTCTTTCACTGACTAGATTAATATAATGAAGACAGTGGTAGTGATTCCACACGAGGTGTATGCTTCACTGCAAAGTTCAAAGAATCCAGACACGGATCTAGACGCCCCGTAAAAGCAGGCTTAAAGAATGGAAAGCGAATTGTTAACCCTGTTAAACAGTAAAAAAAACACCTGATGAGAAAAGAATCTTATACCAAGAAGCTCTGCAGAAATTTCTTCACGAGTACGAAAATTATAAGAATCCGACAGAGATTCCCATGGTTATTAGGCACAGCACGGGGAACGATGGACATGGTGACATAGGGCCTGTGTCCGACGATAGAGCTGACCAACCAAAGATTAATGGGTCGGTCACACAACATATCGAGTATGTATTAAAAAGCACCCCCCACATACATTGAGGAATAAGGGTTTAAGTTTTTATAATCTATTGAATGAGGACCCCACCATACAATGGACCGATACAGGTGAGACCATTGTGGAAGGAGCAAAGGTACAGGGATCGAATATCGTAGACATCGTCCATGATCTGGTGAGAAAGTGGGGTAGGCCCTCACCATCAGGATGGAAGCATATTAAAGCAAGACTACAACAAATAAATGTCCCCAAAATAATGATAGGAAATCTGAACAGGTTAAAAGACTTGGAACATGCATCGCACGTGACACAATTGAAGGCGCCATCACCCCCGGCGGTAACACCTCTGAAGAGGAGAAAGAAGAGGTTAAACAACGACCAACCCTACCCACGTGCCTCTAAAATATGCAAATGGCTAACATATTAAAAAGATGTTATTATGATATTTCTAGCCCAGCCTCCTACGGAGGCGTAGATAGACTGTACAGAAGTACAGAGTTTTTTGCGGGAGCAGGATGCTTATACACTTCATAAACCGGTGAGAAGAAGGTTTAAAACAGCCAAGACAAACAGCGGTTTCGATTGACTTTATTTGGCAAGAAGATTTAACACATGCAAAGATATTCAGTGTATAACGATGGTTACCACTACATCCTATTCATAATAGATGTATTCTCTAGATATCTGTGGCTAATTCCTCTGAAAAATAAATTGCCTGAAACAGTTGCTAAAGCCACCAAAGCGTTAATGTTGAAAGAAAACAGGGTTCCTGGCTCTTTTTGTACGGTTATTGGGAAAAAATTTATAGGCCGAGCTTTTCAGAACATGTTGACAGAGTTTAATATCAGCTACTACACTACCAATTCTATACATAAGGCATCTTTAGCTGAAAGAGTTCAACGTACCATAAAGGAACATATGCACCGCTATTTTACACATAAAAACACATACAGATTTCTAGACATTCTGGAATCATTGGCCTCATCCTACAACCGCTCACACCATCGCACGATTGAGACAACACCTAACGAAGTTTTATAAAGAGGTACGCGCCCAGTGGTGAGAAGAGATGGAGCACCACCACCACACTCTACACATTTCAAAATCAATGATTATATAAGGCTGTCGCGTTCGGAAAATTAATTCGAGAAGGGATTTGAGCAAGGATGGACACGCGAGATTTTTAAAGTTAGGGCTATGAAATCTAAAGACGAGATAATGTTGTATTACGTAGAAGATTTGAATGGGGAAGAAATCGCAGGAGGCTTTTACCGCGAGGAGTTGCAGAAAGTGACATTTAATTTAGGAAAAAATGTGTTTAAAATTGAAAAATTTTAGGAAGCAAAGGTGCAGGAAAGAGAAAAATGTACCTGGTGAAATGGCTAGGATACCAAGAAAGCTTCAACACCTATATGAAAGCTGATGCAATAACGAAGCTTAAATACTATGCAACATGGCGCCTAACCATTTCTACGTCACACTCCCGTCCTCCTCGTCCGTGTCTGTACACTCTAACAACACACTAGCCAACTTTGTAACAGAACTCCTCGAACCCATTGAATTGGGTCGTGATACGTATGAGGTGGGTATATGCAAAATTCAGTTGAATACCCTTTTTTAAGTATTAATTATAAAGAACACTTTTTACGATTCTAAGAGACTGTATGAGTGTGAAAAAGCCGGTATAACGCGGGATGAAACCATGCGTACCGCCCTGACTGAGGATGCACGGTATTACAGTACCGAAGTAACACTCGGACCGGATCACTATGGTGAGGCCGAGGATGTTGTGAGAGACTTAAACGTAAGTTTAAAAAGCTCAAATCTTACGGGCGATTTAGTATACGAAATCGTAAACAGTGATCCCCATGCATGCGCTGTGGCCCTAAAATCGCAGGCTAACCGAAATATTAAAGACCAAAGAATGTTCAAAATTATGACCGATGGACGATATCGATCAGTAATCCAAAGAGATACATTTCATGAGACATAACAAGACTTGTCCAGCCTAATGTATCAGTTGAAATTGGAGAAAATGGTTGACGGCTATAAACCCCCAGACATGTGCTGTATTTACAGCAATATAATAGAGCACCAGTTTGTTGGGGATACCCAGGCACGCTTGCTGTGCATTGTTCACATTCCCAACCATAGAGGAAGGAGTTTGAGTATTACATATGACAGGCCTCATTATGCGAATGTCGCAGCTAATCTAATAACCAATATCTCAATATATATAAGAACGATTGAGGGGGTATGGATATGGATTATTCATCATACGCTGTGTTCCAGCTTTGCGCGAGAGCATATAGTAATCTGTCCCATATTGCAGGTGATTGTGATGAGCTCGAGAGTGTTGTAACGCAGAAAGATTTCGTTGATCAATTTAACCTTTATCCGTTTGACATCACACCTGACTTATCTGCTAGTGTAAATACACACTTAAGTCCACAACAGAGTGGAAACATCTCAGTCAGATTGGAATTCGCCAAGCCCAAGCCTGTAGACGCGCCTATAAGTGTAATAGTTTCCCTCGTGTCAAGCCCTAATAGAAGTAGACAGATTTAGAAGCGTTGTCAGTGACTTTTAAAATGGATGCGAATACACTTCAGAGAGTAATAATTAGTGAACGAATCACACGTTCTAAGTTTATCGGTGTGTTTGCGAAGAATGAAACATTGAAATTGCCATCTACGAGAAATTGCGGTAGCCTTATTGTGAACACAGATGTTATTGGTAGTGAAGGGATTCATTGGTTTGGAATCTATTTTAAAAATAGGGACCGCATGTACTATTTTGATTCACTCAGGACTCAACCCTGGAGTGGCCCTGTTAATGTAAAATTTCTCGATCAGTTGCATATCCCCGAAGTTGTATGGAATCCCTTCCGGCTACAAGGATATCTTAGTAATACGTGTGGGATGTACTGCCTTTCATTTCTCATGCATATGTTACGTGATAAAGACTATAAATTTTTTAAAATTGTTCGACCCGTGTCACACTCAACGAAACGACGAAATGGCATACAGACAGATAAAAAGCCGTTTTCTGATTGTGTGTACTCGTTGTATAGTATGATGTTCTGTTCGTGTATATATAATATATATTTGTAATCAATAATGTTAGTTTGTATATTCTGTAGTTTAAGATGGTTATTGTACTAAAAACGTGATTTCTTTCATTTACTAAATTGATGAAAATACATTGTCTTCTTCCTCGTAAAAAAAGATTGAAACATAAAAAAATACTTACGTTATTTCGTTAATGATGTGACAATCGTTGTGTTGACTGCTCGGTAAATCTTATACCTCCGAATTCAGGTCCACGACATGGGTTTCTTCAAAACGAAAAGATTGTATAACACGTGTCAAATCCTCATCGGACCTTAAAGGAGAAAGAATAATTCATTAGTTCATACTGAACCTTTTTTAATAAAAACCCAAAACATATGCAGAGTATACATATAGTAAGAGTATTACAATGTGAAGATATCTTTCAACCGCTCAGAGAAGTTCCTTTAAGAGAAAATTCCGAATAACATTTATTGTTAGGAGAGGAGGGGCGACAAGCTTGACCTTCGCGAAATGAGAAATCATCGCGCGGAACCTTTGTAAGGTTGTAAGGTATTGCGGAATTTATAAAATTATTTAAAACTTGCAAAAGATTGCTATAAAAAAATTTACTGAATCAAAGGACTTGGCATAATATTAATTGCAAACTAATCTATAATTGCGGATACCTAAATGAAGCAGTTTTAATGTGATGCGATGAATTACTACAACCCTCCATATATATGATGAAATAATCCAGAACAGTGCTCTTTCTCCTAATGACAGGTACATTAAATAAATAACAAGTTTGCGAATAACTGGCTACAAAAAATAAAATTACAGGCACTTACATTTCTATGGCAGTCCCTTGGGTCGGATCGTAAGATGCGTCATTGCAAATATCATCAACGGTTTGCGTCGGAAATAATCCATCCCGGTCAGCTGCGTTAAAAAGATTAATTGTGGATAATGCTACAATGTCACCATCTTGATATAAATCTGGTAAACTGTAAAGTTCTTGATTCATGGTGGAGGGAATGTTTATTCACTGGTGAAAATAACTACTGTGACTCCCTGCTGAAAATACTTCCTTTTATATGCATGATCCCCAAGCACCACCTCAAAAGAATAATAGGAGGTTCATAAGTTTAATGATTGGTTGTCAATGTAACTGGGCGGAGCTATGATAAATTTGTGTACCGATCGTAACACCTATATTACGGGTCCACGCTTTAGACGTCCTGATTGGTCGATTAATGGTGTCTTTATCTTCTCTCCGTAGATTTAATGCTCACATCGTGTATTGCCACTTGCAATCTCTACCTTGACAATATTTGCATTTGCGTCCATACTATTTTCGGTTTTCCCATTTTAGAATCCACCCCTTTATGCAATATCCCTCGCCCCTTTGCAGCATTGATCAACATTTGCCATCTCTATCACGACAATATTTTACATTATTATTATTATTTGCGGTCATACTATTCGATCCTCAACTTTGGTTCATATATTCGGCTTGACTTCCTACTTCCCAATTCTCGTGTAGGAGTGTGATTAAATTGTGTTTAGCTCGTGAAAATGAATGTCTGTGTGGGCTGGTAGATAAATGGGCGCCCTAGGTATCCTAGTGGTTAAGACGCTGGGGTGCTGGTTCAGAGATCGAATCCGGATGGTGACGTTTCTTGGTACATACACTTCCTGATGAGCCTGGTGTACCTAAGTGTGGAGAGTAAAAGAAGCGAACTCACCACTTCATCCTCTAGAGGAGGAGCGATAAGCTTAATCGAATCATCGCAATAAAAATTTAAATAATAATAAACCTTTCCATTTTTCATTCATTCATTTCATTTCAATAAAAGCTACAATGGAAAAGATACCACACAAACTACACGCAAAGAAAAATAGTTCGGATTCAACGTTAAACTGTAGGTCTTGTAGGTCTAAGGAGGGTGACAACCTTGATCTTTGTCAAAATGAACAATTCGGGGGAAAGAAAACGATTTAGTTTATTGTTACTTGCATCATCCTATATATATATATATATATATATATATATATATATATATATATATATATATTGTAGCATTGGGAATATGATAAGGAAACTCATTACTTAATCAAAGGCTAATTTAGCCTATTGGAAAACAATCACGTGATGCTTATGTACATTAGGGCGGATCGAAAATGAGGTTTTTAAACTTTTTTTCGAAATTCAAATATGGCTAGTGCGGAAAATATGTGGGTGCTATAGATAATGAATGTGCATAAATATTAGTCCTGCGAAATTATATCTTCAGGTGCCACAAAGCCGTCGAAAAAAGTGAAATATAATGATTTTCTTATATTCTGCATTAGTACAATAACTGAAACTTACTTGTTATTATTATATATTAAGTGTTCCAATTACCAAAATAGTTACTGAATTACGCAGCTCTTAGTTTATTTAGATCAATGTTCTTTTGATTAATGATCTAAATAATCCAGAACTCACCACGAGGAGGTGGCTGCGTGTCGAGCTCCACCCATGCCCTCCCAACCACCCATCCTTGCGCATGTTTTTTACTATTAACATTTTATTTAAACTTTATATTCAGCTTTACTTTCGAATGATGGCATTTTTTTACGTGACTGAAGTGTTGATCTTATGAAGCCATCTCGCGCGTTCAATCCAAATACTTTTGATGATGCTTCAGTCACTAATTTTACCATTCTTTCTACTACTTGTGTATGACAAGGGAATTTCTCGAATGGAGGGGTACTCTTGTTTTCTATGAATTCTTCAATCTCATTTTCTGTCAGGTGTCTTGTCACAGGTGGTTCAGTGACAATGCATTTTTGCCAATTAATTAAATCAGTATAATCAGTAGCTTCAAATTGAATAACAGGTACTGTGAAACGCCTCACAACTTTTTCCTTGTTTGTTTGCCTTGCTTTCTTTATTCGCCTCCACGCTAATTCTCTTATGGCGCTGCGGTCATCATGAATCATTGATGCTAGAATATTTTCTGGATTTGCAAAAAATGCATTTCTTTGTATGACAGGGTTTACAATATCCTTTACTTCGTCATTCAGTGTTCTTGTTAGTTCAATAGTTTTGAAAACATATTTTGAGCCATTGACAAAAGACGTACTTTGCTTAATAGAAAACCACATTGGGATGTAGACCTTCATTATAAAAGAAGCAATGTTCATGAGGTTCTCAGATGGACTTACAGTTGAAACGTATAGACGAAGCAAACGATTTGCTGTAGTCAGCCATCGTGAATGTGCCATTTTGCCTTGACTACGATGAGCAAGATCTGGAGAGCAATATCCCTTTGTTATGGCCTGATGAATATCAATTAGATATTTTTGGTCGGTGCTAAGATCTTCACAGTCTACAGTTGGTTCCTCAGCATCAATCCTTTCAAACTCGACAATAGGAAGACTCTCACAGTTCTCTAATTCCCTGCCAATAGGACCGGTGAATCCGCGGGGGCCAGATGTTTTTCCATCCAGCTTTGCAACTAAATGGCGTAATGGCAATTCATTGGCATGGAGCTGGCACACTAAATGTTGAACTGGCTTCTTCAGCTTCAATTCTATAAGCCTTATAACGCCTCCCTTTTCTCCAGTGTTGACTGCTGCACCATCGCATCCAATGGCAACAAGGTTTTCCAGGTTCATGTCATTATTTCCAATATACTCAAACATTCCTTTACATATTTCTTCAGCTGATCCAGAATTCACAAAATAATGGCCCAAATAATCTGAACCAGGTTCTCTCACTAAAGTGATATGTTCTTCTGTTACCTTCTTCTGATATACTTTGGACTCTTTTTTTCTTGGAAGAGTGTAGAATCTTTTCGACCATCAAAATAGATTCCTCTGATTGGGACCTGATTTTGATCTTTCATAATTTCTGATCTCTTCTTTTGTCTTTCTCTTCTGATTTTACTCCTATCCACTACTTCAGATGTATTGTCAATAGAAACTTATCCAATATCTTGCAATACTGCACTAACAATGAATGCTGCAGCTCGATCTGAAACTGCAGTCCTGTCACAAGCAGTAGCCACTGAAGGTAGATTTGTAGTTTTCCTTTTCTTGAATAATTGTTCTTCAGGTTGTTCGAGCTTTCTCTTCGAGCTAACTGGCTCTGGAAATGTATCGTCTGATATTTCGCCAGATTCACTTTCACTATTTGATGTCGATGATGATAATTCAACATTTGTATCCTGCAATTTCTCCTGTGAAGATTCTTTGGTGAGCCTCACAGCTTCTTTTTTGCTTTCTTAGCAACGTAGATGCTTTTTTTCTTTGAGAGTGTAATATCTACTCTATCAATAAACAGTTTTCTTTCACTCCTTTGATCTAAGAGGAACGTCACTTCTTCCTTTGGAACCGTTTTTTCTTTGGGACAAGAACATTGTGTTAGTACTTTGCACTTGCACGCTGCAATGTCAAAAAGTTTCGTGTGTGCTTCTTTTTTGAACATATCAATCTTTGCTTTGTAAGCTTCAGAATTTTTTCTGCTTTGGTATGGCTTCATAATGACACGATACTTTTCGTGGTAGCTTCTGAACATTGTTTCAATTCGCCTGTCTGACAGAATTGGGACGGAAGCACTTTCCCAAATTGTTTTCAATTTATCAACAACTTGTTCTAATATTTGAGATATTGAAGGATCTTTATTACTATTCTGTTTCAAATCGTTTCTTACAAACAAGTAATATTTAAAAACTCCTTCGTATGTAGGAAGATTCCTGTGCCACAAATCTTCCCCCATACCAAACATGGGGCACTCAGTTGAGGCCCTGGTTGATTTTGCACAAACTCGAGACATTTTGAAAGTATACAAATCTGAAAAAGAAAGAGCTAATATCAATTATACTGTACGTTAATTTCAGTTAATAGTACATGGCAAACTTAGGTCAACACAATACAGAAATGCAAAATATATAAGAAATATAGTTTAGACTATCTGAGTAACGCCAACAACAGAACACCCACCTGCTATGAGAGCGACAGCTACACTGAACCGAGGTACTCACGTGACAGCTGAGTGAGCTGACTATAGAAAACTGTTTTTAGAGAATAGAAACTTTTTTAAAGGTTGACTGAGCTATTTTTATACAAGTGTGAATAAATTCTTGTCTATTGTGCATCTTGGACTCTTCTGTAATTATTGGTTAAAATCTGCTTTTTTCAATTTTTTTCAATATTGAAGGTCATTGTGGCACCTGAAGATATTAATGTTATGATTTTAAATTTATACCAGCTTATTTCCTCACTACTCCACACATTTTCCACACTAGCTAATTTGAAAATTTGAAAAATGAGTTTTTCACTCCGCCCTAATGTACATATTTATGTTGCTTTAACTTCATTATGATAATAACAGTGATGCAAACAATAACACTGGGTAACAAAATTTGAAAATTTTTCTGTTTATTGTGATTTTTCTGTCGTTTCTTAATGATTTCGGGGCGCTGATTCCCAAAATGATATTGGTTTTGCTCTATCATCAACCGTTTCAAAAATATAGGTTACCACACTTTTCATATGGCAAAGTACGGGGTGTCAGGAAATGATTGCCCCCCCTGTAGAGCAAAAACTAGAAGAGATAGATAAAAACCGGCGAGACCACTTGAAAGAGCGTTAAAATCTGAATAAAAACCATTATATTCTATTCCTGTGATTTTAATTCTTACCATTTTTTTCCCCACAGAAACCATGGCATCATCTATTTTGAACGATTCAGAGAAAAAGCGAGTTCTTGACCGCATTCGAGCTGTCACATTTCGTGAAGCAAAGGAAGCTGGTGCAACTTTCATAACTCGACACTGGGTGGCTGAGAGATTAAAAAGATCAGAAGACTTTGTCAAAAGGAATTGGAATAAGAATCCTGAAGATTGTGAAACAGAATTTCGAGGAGGAAGACCGGAGAAATTATCTCAAGAATCGAAAGACATTGTGCTTGCTGCATCACGGCGCCGAAAGAAGAGCTGCTCTGAGGTAGCGAAAGAGATAGTTATCCGTCGTGGTAAGATAGTCAATCAGCAACTTGTGCATCAATTTCGAGTTCGCCAAGGCTTGAGTGCTTGGCATGAAATAGCTAAGCCACGGAAGAGTGATCTTAATATTGAAGATCGGCTATTAGTCCAGGCAATCTAGAGCAAAAATAGCTTCAACCTGGGCAAAATTGCTTCAGAAGCTTTCTAAACTGTTTCCAGCTCAGGAACCATTGCAGAATAACATATCCAAAATCCGACAAAATTGGACCCCGGGAACACCCCCAAAAATGAAATTCAAAATGGCGGACTGGCAGTTTCCTACGAAATACAATAAATTTTAATTTCGCTTTGTAGAGAGTTATGACTTTTTTCTTGATCAGTAAAATGTTTTAAAACACATTTTCGTTTCTAAATTAACCTATATGACACTAAAAATTGTATTAGGCGGCTAGTATTAAACTATGACGTCACGTAATGTAAATAAAATATACTGTATGGAGTGTATGTGAGAATGGACATTGCTACATCTTTATAAACTTATATTATATACAACTCTTTAATTCCTACTACCCACTATCAAATCTGCGTATTTGTGCTTGTCATTTTCTTTAAAACTGTTATTATGTACTCCTTTTAAATACTGCAACACAGTTTATTAATTTGTGTTTTCTGTTTCAGACTGACTCGGTGTACGGCTGACTCGGTGCGCGTCCGCCTTCAAGAATGCAGACCCCTGAAGAATTGTGCGTGATTTGTAAGGAGAAATTGGACAGCGGACAGGAAGTGGTTCACATCTCGCAAAAAGGAGCAGATGGTATAAATGCATCCAGCCGCAGCCGTGGAAGCGATGTTGTTGCAACAGCTGGAATAAGTGTTCACGTTTATGTAGGAAAAGGTTTACGGATAAAAAGACCATTGAAATAAAGAAGCGACAGACCGCAGCCGAGGCAATACCAAGGAAAAGTGCTCGTTTTCATGAATACGCATTTTCCAGTGCTACTCACTGTTTGTTTTGTGATACCTTTGTGGACTTTTTTTCCAAACACAAACCAAAATCAGAGCATGTCAAAATAAGAACTACAGAGTTCTCCGAAACCATAAAAAGGTGCTGTGAAAGCCGCTGCGATGAATGGTCGTTTAATGTAAAAGGCCGTCTGGAGTATTATCTTCGTGATCTTCCTACTGCAGATTGTGTCTACCATCACACCTGCAGCGTAAATTTTCGAAGTGGAAAAAACATTCCTCGCGCATACTCCTCCGACGATCATGATTCGAAGAAAGGGAGACCAACTAATGAAGAGCAACACCAAGCATTCCTTCAGACCTGTGCTTACCTGGAAGAGAATGATGATGAACAACTGTTGATTGGAGACCTAATTTCCAAAATGGAGGAATATCTTCAAGGAAGTCAGAGCTCTGTCTACGAACGCAGGCACATGAAGAGAAAGCTTTTAGAACGTTACGGAGACAAGATCATAATATCAGGTGAAAGTGGGAAGGCAGATGTAGTAACACTACGAGAGACAGCTAATGAAATTCTTATAGATTATCACAAAAAGTCGAAAGAATGTGATATAGATATAGAGCTACAGAAGATTTACCTAGTAGAAGCTGCTGCAAAAATAATCAGAAGTGATATCAAGTCTGTCGACTCGCCTAGAAAAGATGTGTATCCATCTCCAAATAACATCACTGCAGAAAGTGCTCTTGATTACATTCCCAACAGTCTGAAATTGCTATTATCAAAAGCATTTGCGGGACAGGATGCTTCAAGAAAAATAGGTGCAATTGGGTAGAGCATTATGCAAGCAACCCGTCCTAGAGGATTACTATGTCCACTACAGATCGGTTTGTCGGTTCAGCTACACCACAACTTTAGGTCAAGGTACCTTATTGACGTTCTCCATCAGCTGGGTTACTGTTCGTCGTATGCAGAAGTAACAAGATTCGAAAGAAACGCGGCGCTGACAAGTGGGTCTGGCTTTTACTGTTGATGAAAACACTGCAGTCCTTCTAGCAGCAGATAACGTCGATCATGATGTCTGCACTTTGGATGGGAAGAATACCTTTCATGGAATGGGTATGATTGCCGCAATAACTCCGAAGATCAAGATCCACCCTTCTATTCACATGCGTAATGTTGGTGACAATGACATTAAGAAGATTGCAACCGTTGACATTAGGGAATATAGACACGCGAGAAGCATGTTGAGGGACATCTCATTCCGCGAACTTCCAGTACCCACTGCCACCATAAGTCGACTTAGTCTTCTCTGGCAGATATCTTCAGCAGAAAGATCAGGTCCAAGTTGGTCCGGAACAATGCAGGCAATTCACGGTGGATCAAGTGTCTCACATCCAGGTGTGGCGTCGATCACGTTCCTTCCCATCATAGATATGTCGCCAACTGACATGACCTGCATATTTTCGACATTACTATATTTGAGCAAGATAGCACGCGATCAAAAAGTCCCATGCATTATTACCTTTGATCAGCCTTTGTTCTGGAAAGCTTCCCAAATCATCAATGAACAGAGAGACCTGCAGGACATTGTTTTAATGCTGGGATCATTTCACACTCTGATGAATCTTTTGGGAGCAGTCGGTACTCTTATGAATGGTTCAGGATTGTCTGAAGTACTTCAAGAAATATACGGACCAAATGCCGTGCAACATATGATGTCTGGAAAAGCTGTTTCAAGAGCGATACGTGGTCATATGATAGTAGATGCAGCTCTTAGTACCTTACTAGTCGCAGACGTTTTCCCTCGTAATGAAGATGGAACTCCTCATGACCTCCATAAGGAAGCTTGTGACCTGCTCGACGATGTTATGACCGCCAAACAATCAGTTGAGGATGTGGAATCTTCGAATGCATTGTCTCAGATTGCTACCACTTTGGATGCGAAGAAAACTGACCAACAATCTACTTCGCAAACAAGTCAACTCTGGTTGGAATATCAGCGAATGATCAACATTGCACGTTCCTTGATAACAGCAGACAGAACCGGCTCGTGGGATTTGCACTTGCAAGCTATGCTGGAGACCATCCCCATAATTGCAGCAGCCGGACATCACAATTACCTGAAATCGATATACCTGTACCTGCAGAAAATGTTAAGTTTGCCTTCTGAAAATCCAGCCGTTAACAAAATGTTCCAGGAAGGTAAGTTTGTGGTAAGAAGAAGCGACAGATTATGGGCCGGACTCGGCACAGACCTGGTGATAGAACAAGTACTAATGCGTTCCCTGAAAAGCAGAGGCGGACTGACACGCGGAAGTGGATTTACAGACATCCAAAGGACAACGTGGCTCTTTTCTATGCCTCTGTGTTCCACTTATAACTTAGCAATGCAGGAATACACCAGAGTTTTGTTGGAAAGTAGTGAACAGCACAAGGAAATGAGGGGAAGTAGACAAATCAGGGACAGTAATGACATGAAGAAAGTACTTGAACGTCTGGAATCCTTATCCCCATTCCATTCTACCTCGGGTCTCTGCAACATTGTAACAGGGCTAACTGCTGATCCTGGAGTTAACGTTCATCAATTGCATTCAATCGGTACGAACATTGTCGTAAAAATGATTGGGAAACAAGCCTTTACATATTCTGCCAAAAGATCTGACAAAGTGAAAACACTAGGATCTGCTTCTGCCGTTGTGATCACTGATGCTTCAGATATAGAAGTAGATCCTGCACTACTGTTTCAGAGAATGATGACTGTTGCCACTGGCGGAGACATGAATCTTGAAGATGTCATGTGTTACGAACTGTGTGCATATCCTCCTGCATTGTTCGAATCACGAAGTATCTTGAGGAAACCCGATAAGTCTCAGCTAGCTCATGCAATAATCAAATACACTGACACTTTACGCATGGAAGAAGTTCAAGAAATTCAGTGCACAGACCAGTACGTATTGGATGGTGTATCTCTACTACATCGTGTTTCCTGGCGTCAAGATGAAACATATGACAGCATCGCCAACTCATATGCCGATTTCACTCTGAAAACATATGGAAAAGCAATCATTGTTTTTGATGGCTACAGCAGCTCTCCTACGATCAAGGACATGACCCACAGAAGACGCAGCACCAAGACAAGCAGAAATGTGAATCTCAGTCCAAGCATGAAGTTTGTTGGCCAGAAGGAACACTTCTTGGCTAATGAAAACAACAAGCAAGCATTTATTTCCCTCGTAGGTGAGATGTTGAAGAAGCACGGGTGTACTGTTCACAACGCAGATGGGGATACTGATGTGGACATCGTTCGTGCAGCAGTTTCCTCATCAGAAAATGCAACTACAACAGTAATAGGGGAAGACACCGACTTGCTGATTCTCCTTCTGTACCATGCCAAGGACAGTGGTTTCAAGTTGTACTATCGCAGCGATATAAGACGGGGACCATCTCCTAATCCTGTGTATGATATTCTCAGCATTCAATCATTGTTAGGCAATGACATCTGCAAGTATCTCCTGTTTGTGCATGCTTTCACGGGCTGTGATAGCACATCCAGAATTTTTTCGATCGGTAAAGCCAAAGCATTCGACACACTGATGAAGGTGGCTGAACTCCGTTCAGTTGCAAATACATTCTGTTCTGATTGTTGCCAACACTCTGACATTGAAGCCGCTGGAAGAAAGGCAATGCTTCTGTTGTATGGCTGCAAAACACTTGAATCCACTAACGCACTACGTCATCGAATGTTAGTTGAAAAGGTAGCTACAGCTAAATCTTTTGTTACACCCGAACGTTTGCCACCTACCGATGCGTCCACAAAGTACCACAGCTTTCGCACATACTTTCAAATACTAATCTGGAAGTCTACAGAAGAGAAGATCGATGCAGAACAGTGGGGTTGGTATGTAAAGAATAATTCCTACTACCCTACAGCCTGCGACAAGCCACCAGCTCCAAATTATCTACTCAACATGATCCGCTGCTCCTGCAAGACGAAATGTGCTACTTCAAGATGTGGATGCAAGCGTAATGGAATGCCCTGTTCAGCCGCTTGTGGCGAGTGCCAAATCAGTGGTTGCGATAACAACCCAAGTACCGGTAATCTATCCGATGATAGTGATGAAGAGGATTAATTTCTGTATGTTTGTGACCAGGTATCACTTCTTCTGTAATGAACATAACTTGAAACTGGGAAAAAAATAATTGTTGTATTATTGATTATAAAAATCTGTAAAAAGCTATATAACATTATATTTGCGTAATAACTGGTTGTGTTGTATATTGTTGAATTATTTAAAACATTACAACTGAAAGAAAAAGCATCAAATGTATCTCTATAAATAAAAGCGTAAATTATATATATTTTTTTTTCGTAGGAAACATCCAGTCCGCCATTTTGAATTTCATTTTTGGGGGTGTTCCCGGGGTCCAATTTTGTCGGATTTTGGATATGTTATTCGGCAATGGTTCCTGAGCTGGAAACAGTTTAGAAAGCTTCTGAAGCAATTTTGCCCAGGTCTAACTACAAATTGCCTGGACTATATGGTTTTGTGATTATCTTGAGGAATGGACGGAAGACGATTTCCTTCACTTGGTTGTCAGCTATGAATTCTTCGTTTATGTCTCCAGAAAACCAAATTTTCAGAATGATCGGGTTTGGGCAACAACTCCTGATGAAGTCCCAGACGACCAGAAGTATCGAGGAATAGTAAAAAATCCAGCATGTGTGGGTGTTTTCATTATGTTCTCTATTCGGAAGCTCATCTGGGTTATCAAACCAAGAGGAACCAGTTGGGATGGGCCTTATTTTCGAAATGTAATTTCAGCCCAACATGTAATTCCGTTTTTGAAAGACCCCGAGTGTGTTTTGGATGTTGAACAGGCAACCTTTCTTCACGACAAAGCCCCCTGTATGAAAGCACTTGCGACTCAACAACTGCTTAAGGACAATAACATTGATTTTTTCGGAAATAACGAATGGCCTGGCAATTCTCCCGATCTTAATGTCTGTGAACATGTCGGATCCATCATGAAGGATCGGGTGGAGTCCTTAATGCTGGAACAACCCATTCAGAATCGGTATTCAACAGAAATTATGACTGCAAAGATCAACGAAGTCCTTGACGAAATGAGTCATGATACCGATCTCTTTGAGACACTTCTGGGATCATACCCCCGTCGATTAATGGCCGTCAGAGCTGCAAATGGGGGCAACACCCGATATTAAAACAAGTGTTTTTTATTCAAAATTAAACGCTCTTTCGCGTGGTTTTGTGTTTTTTCTATTCCTTTCAGTTTCTTCTGTACAGGGGGGGGGGGCAATCATTTCCTGACACCCTTTATATAGAGAAGGCTAAGATAAATATTTTCTGAAAAAAAACACTATTGGAAATTAATGTTTATTGAGCCAAAATTGTTTGACAAACCCAAAATGGAGCAAAGGATATAATATATATCATGAGGAGAACCGATAAGAGAATAACAAGCCTCGTTATGCAGTGTGCGTTCATTAAAAATGCACTGAAGAACGCGACTTCCGCGTATGAACATTCTTATCCTTTCTGATCAGCGACCATACGTAGTCTACCATCATGGAAGCATCCCAATAGCACTGGTACCTTTTCTCCATCGTTTGAATATCTTGATGGAATCTTTCGCCATGTTCTTCACTCACATCGCTCAGGTTATCACGAAAAAAGTCTAGATGTGAATGCAGATAGTGTAATTTTAAAGACATACGGCACCCCATTTTTCCATAGCACTTAATCAAGTTTGACACTAACTCCTTATAGTTTGGTGCTTTATGGTTGCCTGAAAACCCACGAACCACATCACGGAAAGCACACCAAGCCTCTTTTTTCGATCGAGGTCATCTTCGCTTCAAGGTTCTTTGAATTCAACAGCGCCTTGACTTATGGTCCTACAAAGATGCCAGCCTTGACTTTGGCCTCAGAGAGTTTAGGGAACATGACCCGAATCTGTTGGAAAACTTCCCCTCCAAAATCTAACGCAGTTACAAACTGCTTAATTAGACCCAACTTAATATGGAGAGGTGGTAGTAGAACTATGTCAGGCTTCACAAGAGGTTCCCTGAGTACACTGTACTTTCCTGGTTGCAGTCCTTCACGTGAAGGCCACTGAACTCTTTTATAGTGCTCAGTTGAAGCCCTGCTATCCGACAGGCAAAGAAAACATGAATATTTAGTAAACCCTCCTTGTAAACCTAACAGGAAACCAATCATTTTGAAATCACCACACACGTCCCAGTTATATTGTTCATACCTGATTTAAGTGAGCAGTTGTTTGACATTTTCATAGTCCTCTTTCATTTGAACAGAATGTGCAACTGGTATAGATGGATATTTGTTCCCATTGTGGAGTAGAACAGCTTTTAAACTCCGAGTTGAACTGTCAATAAACAGGCGCCACTCTGAGTGTATATGTGTTAACCCAATAGCTGTGAATAGACCATTAACCTCGCTGCAATAACAGAATAACAGAGAGAGCCATTGACATCGTAAAACCTTGCAAACTCTTCATGCCGCTTTCGGTATACAGTGCTCTTGCAGTCTTCTCCAAACAAATTCCACTCTTTGAATCTGGAGGTCAGAAGCTCAGACGGTACTAGGACAGTTTGCCTACGGACAATTTGCCTACGGACAGTTTGCCTACGGACAGTTTGCCTACTGGACATTATGCCTATGGACACCATGCCTACCGGACATTATGTCTAACGGACATGATGCCTAAAGGACGACACGCCTAACAGACGCAGCTTATTGAGGCATCGATTTTATTCCATTCTATTTCATTCTATTTCATTTTCATATATTTAATTTTATTTTAATTACATTTATTGCAGAATTCCAATCCACGTAGCCTCGAAATAGGTTAGAAAGTCTTCCAAGATCTCGTCCATTTCCTCGTCAAAAACAGCCGTAAATCGTTCAAACGTGTTGCTAACATCTTGAAGAGGAACAAAAGCAACCTAACCTACCTAACCTAACCTACCTTACCTAACCTTACCTTACCTAACCTTACCTAACCTAACCTAACCTTACCTAACCTGAATTAATTCTTTTGCATGAATCTGAAGTTAAATAAGTTAAATAAGTTAAATAAGGTAAGGATAAATATACCACAGTTGTTCACTATATAATAAAAAAAATTAAGAAAATATTGTCGTCATGAAAGAGTGTAGATGCGAAATGTCCTTTAGGCATCATGTCCGTTAGGCATCATGTCCGGTAGGCCTGGTGTCCATAGGCCTGGTGTCCATAGGCATGGTGTCCATAGGCATAATGTCCAGTAGGCAAACTGTCCGTAGGCAAACTGTCCGTAGGCAAACTGTCCGGCCACGAGCTCAACCCTGATTTCGTCAGACCCAAATCTCTAATTAAGTCATCCAATTCCCTCTGATTTGGAAAGTGAGGGTTTGTACTGAAAGTTATCGTATATTCTTCATCATGACTGTCTTCACCAGCCGACATCTCAGATGAGCTAGCTGCATCCTCATTTTCAACCTGCGAAGCAAAGAAACAAAAATATAGGCATAGCTATATATGTAGAAGAGCATCAGCACTAAGAAAAATCGACACATAATGACCCACATTCTGTAAATACAGAAGGTAAAGTAATGGATAGATACCTGTTCTG
>JAJOZX010013990.1:0-12500 GCA_023014485.1 Bathynomus jamesi | reverse complement strand
GTGTTCGTAATTGTGTATTGTTCATGTCCTCCGTGGTGGCAGAGGGGACCTACAATTTTACGTTGGTTCCGAACCACAAGAACATAAGAAATTTTTATAGTAGGCACACTAGGGACCACTTCGACCCATCGAGGTGGCTCCACTATGTAAAAACTGCCTGTACATTGACAACAACCAATTTTTACGAAACTGAATAATTATCAATTCAAAACTTATTATCAATTTAAAACTAAAGATAGAATCTCTGGATCCAGAGGATCAAGTCATAATAGACTACTATCCACAAATATGTTACACTCTATATCTATTTATAACCAACATGCAAATACATCTGATCCAAAGAATCCAGTCAATTTCATTACGGTATCCATCAATGGGTTCGATAACGTAGATAGAGATAGCTTTCTCGAAATATCTCAATATAATAGGACTAGAAATAACGGGTGTAAGTTGACAACTAGAAGGTTCGAGACAGCAGTTGCCAAATCTTTTTTACGCATAGAATAGTAAATAGCTGGAATAGTTTCCCGATAGACGTAATTAGTAGCACGTCTATAAACATGGTTAAAAATCGATTAAACGCATATGTTGATATATTGGGTATAGTTTAAGGTAGTAAAATTATATATATATATATTATATATGTATATATATATATATATATATATATATATAATATATATATATATATATACAGGGTGTCCCATAAGTCCGGCATCATAGGAAAAATAATTGAAAAAGGCAAACAAAAGCTTTTATTTCCAGAACGTGCTCAATATGTCCACCATTGTTTTCAATACACAAATTCAGACGTGATACCCAGTCAGCAAGCACACGGTGAATGATGTCAGGAGTAGTGGTGTTACATGCCCCAATAATGCGCTGCCGCAAATGTTCAACACTCCTAATTTTCTCTGCGTATACCAGCGCTTTCAAGTGACCCCAGAGATAAAAAATCTAGTGGCGTGAGATCCGGGCTTCTAGCTGGCCATTCCACAGGCCCTCGACGTCCTATCCAATGACCAGGGAATTGTTGGTACAGGTATTTCCTTACTTGGGTTGAACATTTGCGGCAGCGCATTATTGGGGCATGTAACACCATTACTCCTGACATCATTCACCGTGTGCTTGCTGACTGGGTATCACGTCTGAATTTGTGTATTGAAAACAATGGTGGACATATTGAGCACGTTCTGTAAATAAAAGCTTTTGTTTTGCCTTTTTTTATTATTTTCCCTATGATGCCGGACTTATGGGACACCCTGTATATATGAATATATATATATGTATGTATATATATATATATATATATATGTGTGTGTGTGTGTGTATATGGAGATTTCAAACTCGCGCTTGGACTTTTTTATCACACTTTTCGTTTCACGCCTTAGAGATATGTAGTTGTTTCGTAACCACAAATTGTCTTTATCGCACTTATGTAGCCTATAAGCCCTATCTCTACTCTTTATAATGTCTCCTACTCTAGAAGTAAACCACAATGGCTTGTTATTTACTGTCGCACGCTTAATTTTGTACGGTACACATTCCTCATATATAGTCCTAAATACTGTTTCAAACGATTCCCACATTAGTTTTGCGTTGGAGTTCCCCATTACGTTTTCCCAATTAACGTGTGACAATTTATTTCGAAATTTACAAACGTCTGCGTAGTGGAAGTTAGGAATTTTAGTCGAGTTAGTTGGTTTCGAGTGACTTACTGAGAGGACAAACTCTACCATATTGTGATCGCTATTGCTTAACGGTTCTATTACTTGAAGATCAGTAATTAGCCTATCATCCGTAGTTATTACTAAATCTAAAATACTGTCCAACCTCGTAGGTTCCCCAACCTTTTGAATAAAAAAGCTATCCTCGAGAAAATTAACTAAACGATTACCTTCCGCGTCTCCCTGCATTGTATCGTAATTCACGTTGGCGCCATTAAAGTCAGCCATAACTAAAGCCTGCTCACTACCTATTATTCTCTTTAGTTCACGATATAACGCTTCGTCTGTATCAGCTGTTTGATTAGGGGGCCTATATATAACCGCAACAACAAGTTTGAAATCGTTCAATTTAAGTTCTGCTATAGTCGACTCTATTGGTTCTGGAATTTTGTGCTTTACTTCTATAACGTTCGCAATATTATTTTTGATATACAACATAACACCGCCTCCTCGCCTACCTATTCTGTTTTTAACAAAAAGTTAAATTTGATACTCCCCTACAAAGTCACGTGTTTCAGTGCTAAGCCACGATTCATTTATCGCAATTAAATCATAGTCTTTAGAAGCAATTAAAGAAAAGTTCGTTTATTTTATTTCGTAAGCTACGAGCCTTTAAGGATAGAACCTTCAAATTGTTTGTAATTGCGACACCTTCGCAAGCGCAGGGGAAATTTGTGGAATTTACGCTGGGACCGTTCGAGTTACGGCAGCCTGAAAAGAAGAGACAGTATTATGAAATAGTCTTCCTAAACGCGCAACTCCAACGTCATTAAGATGAAGTCCATCTCCGAGGAACAAGTCCCTCCTGCCGTAGAAACTGTTCCAAAAATTCGCAAAATGCACTCCTTCCTGCTGGCAAAGAGAATTTAGGTTATTGTTAATATAGGTCGCCTTGTTGTAGAAATCGTTACGTTGGATAATTCGAGGAAGTATACCTGTTAAAACAATCTTATTAGTTTTTTCCTTTAATCGCTCTAATATGTCCCTGTACCTAGCCAGCGGTTCTTCCGATCTAGAATTTAAAACGTTATTAGTACCGACATGAATAACATACGTTGTGTCTTCGGCGGTAGCGTCTGTAAAATGGTCAACACTATTAGTTACATCCTCCACCCATGCACCAGGGTAGCAGTAACGGCGCCTACGACGAGGGTTTCTCCCACAGAATTCCTCGAGCTGCCCTCGAACAATGGAATCGCCAACGATTCGTATTTCCGTTTCATCAGCATCTTCGAAACCTAAAACAGAAGCCTCCCTCTCACGTTCTAACTCGTTCCTCAGCACTTCCATGCTTGAGCACTACCTGCAAACTAACTGTTCATTATTATTAGCCATTGTAAACGCGTAAGCGGCAAATTTCCCTTCACAGTGACTGCAAGTACTTGACGGGGGTGCCATGCTCTTAATTAGTTAAAAAAAAAAAAACCGAGCGCTTGGAAATTAATAAATTACAACGTAGGTCTACCGCGTGCTTATTGCGCCGTCACCTGAGCAAACCCGCAAAATTGTTCTTGAAACGCAGAAACAGATTCTTGTAACACAAATTTATAATAAATGAATATATAATTAAGCTACCGACGAAAGATCTGTAAAAGAAAGAGTAATAGTAGTACTTATCTGTCCGCGATTCGACCGACTTTTTTTCCATTTTTTCCCACGGTGTGTGACCACACTCTACCTGACCTCCCTAAGGAAGGGAAAATGAACCTTATGACTCCTCTTTTTCTGATAGCTTTGAAAAATAAACAAGGCAAGCCACGTGCACTATCCTTTGTTTAATCAAATAATATAGTACTGAATAAAGTCAATAGATGAAATGTATTCGTTAATGAATGATTAGTAACACGAAGTAATTTAGTTAAGAATGCACCAAACATTTTTTTTTAAAGACACTTCAACGAAAACCACTTATTCAATTGATAACACTGGACACTCGATAAAACACGTCTGTTCACAAAGAAAGACCGATCACATATATATATGTATGTATATATATATATGTGTGTAAATATGTATATATATAAATATATATATATTTTGTGTGTATATATATATATATATGTATATATATATATATATATATATATATATATATATATATATATATATATATATTATATATATATATATATATATTTTATATACATATAATATATATATATTATATATATATATATATATATATAAAGGGTGATCCAGAGAAATGGGACCCAAAAGAAACCCCTGTAACTCTTAAAGTATAAGTCCTTTTATACAATCATACGCATCATTCGAAAGAGGATAGTTACAAGTTTGTACAGGATTGTATAGGTTTTGACAATACAAGACAAGATAAGATACAAAACAAAATAAAAGTGTTAGTTAAAACTAACCCTTCAAGATGACTGCATGGACTGTGGAACAGCTGCGTTTCATAACTGAGCAATATTATGAGCATGGAAGTAGTTTCAGCTCAAAGATCTTTCAAGACAAATTTTCAGATGTCAAAATCACCTTCTAAGAAAGTAATCCGTCGGTGTGTCAGAAATTTTTCCCTAACTGGCAGCATTGGAGAAAGAAAACCAACTGGAAGAGTGCGCACAGTAAGGATAGACGAGATCATTAACAGAACTCATGAAATTGTACAGGCTAATCCTAACATAAGCATCAGACGTGCTTCTCAGCTGTTAGGAGTTGGATATGGAACAACACACCGTATATTCAAGCAAAATTTAATGCTCTTTCCATATAAAATTCAAACAGTGCAACAACTAAACGATGGAGATTTCGCACGAAGACGACAATTCTGTCAATGGATCCAACAGAAGGTAAATGACACCACCATTTTTCTAGCAACTTTCATTATGTCAGACGAAGCCCATTTTCACTTGAATGGAACTGTAAACAAACAAAATTGTCGTTTCTGGGCAACAGAAACTCCATTGAATACTACCGAAGTCCCGTTGCATAGTCAGCGTGTAACTGTTTGGTGTGGTCTTACTGCATCTCAGATCATAGGGCCGTACTTTTTCGAGGATTCCACCGGAAACACGGTCACTGTAAATGGTGATCGCTACGAAAAAATGTTGACCGATTTCCTTATTCCTAAATTAAGAGATCTTTGTCTAAAAAACCACTGGCTCCAACAAGACGGAGCTACCTGCCATACCACGAGGAACTGCATGGCAGTTTTGCGTCAAACGTTTCCAGGCGAGTTAATCTCAAGATTTGGAGACGTTGAATGGCCCGCAAGGTCTCCGGATTTTTCTCCCTTAGATTATTATCTCTGGGGATATTTAAAGAGTAGGGTCTACAGAAATAACCCAACGACCTTGCAAGAATTGAAGGCCGCCATCACAAATGAGATACAGGCCATACCACCGCACACTCTTGCAAACGTGATGCAGAACTTACAAGCGAGAACACTGGAATGCTTGGCAACTAATGGAGCACATTTGAAAGGAGTCATTTTAAAAAAATAAATATTTCATAATAAACTTGTAACTCTACTCTTTCGAATGATATATAGTTTTTATGAAAGGAATTAAATATTAAGAATATTTGGCTTTTTTTTATGGGTCCCATTTATCTGGATCACCCAGTATATTATATATATAAATCTATGTGTATATATAAATATTATAATGTTATAATGTTATAATGTTTCAGACCAACAAAGACCCTAGGATCCACTCATGGCTGGTCTACCTAACTGTGTTCGTAATCGTGTATTGTGTATGTCCTCTGTGGTGGCGGAGGGGACCTACAATTTTACGTGGGTTCCGAACCACAAGAACATAAGAAACTTATTTAAAAACTGCCGGTAAATTGGCAACGACCAATTTTTACGAAACTAAATAATTATCAATTTAAAAATAATTAATTATCGGTTTAAAACTAAAGATAGAATCTCTCGGTCCAGAGGAGCAAGTCATAATAGACTACTATCCACAAATATGTTACATTCTATATCTATTTATAACGGACATGCAAATATATCAGATCCAAAGAATCCAGTCAATTTCATTACGGTATCCATCAAGTCACGGTCCATATCGATTGCGGACCAAGTCAAAATTTACAACCATATACATTATCAATTTAAAAATAATTAATTATCGATTCAAAACTAAAGATAGAATCTCTCGATCCAGAGGATCAAGTCATAATAGACTACTATCCACAAATATGTTACACTCTATATCTATTATATAACGGACATGCAAATATATCAGATCCAAAGAATCCAGTCAATTTCATTACGGTATCCATCAAGTCACGGTTCATATCGATTGCGGACCAAGTCAAATTTACAACCATATACATTACAATATATACACTTACGAGGAAAAGTATAGGTGTGGCTGTAAAGACTGTTCAGTAATGTAGAAATGTGTGTGCACCCATTATGGGTCTCCCATTTAAAGGTGTTTGTGGGGCAAGTGAAGATCATGAGTTTTTCAATACCTCACAGTACTATGGGGGGCATCGCTCGGCAGAGGAATCTCTTTAAATGGGGTGTGTAAGGACAGAGAGTATCCCCTAACCCAAGACGCTGCCTCCCTATATCCCACAACACTTGTGTTGAGCTGTGGGATCTATCCCCACAAAGCCTTAATTTTACTACCTTAAACTATACCCTTTCTATCAACATGCGCGTCCAATCGATTCTTAAACATGTTTATAGACGTGCTACTAATTACTTCTACCGGCAAACTATTCCAGGTATTTACTATTCTATGCGTAAAAAAGTTTTTCGCAACTGCTGTCTCGAACCTTCTACTTGTCAACTTACACCCGTTATTTCTAGTCCTATTATATTGAGATATTTCGAAAAAGCTATCTCTATCTACGTTATCAAACCCATTCATAATTTTGAAAACCTGGATTAGATCACCCCTTAACCTCCTAGTCTCGAGTGTAGTCAATTTTAACTCTTTAAGCCTATCCTCGTACGACTTTGACCTAAGAGACGGAATCATCTTAGTTGCTCGTCTTTGAACTCTTTCGATTTTGTCTATATCTTTGCGCATATGCGGATTCCAAAATTGGACCGCGTACTCCAAATGGGGTCTAACTAATGATTTATAAAGAGGAACTATAATATCGCGCGATTTGTACTCAAAATTTCGAGCTATAAAACCTAACACTTTGTTCGCCTTATTGACCGCTGCTGTACTTTGTTTCGCTACTTTTAAATCACCAGTGACTATAACTCCTAAATCTTTTTCCTGCTCTACGCTTGTTAAATCTTTCCCTGACATACTATACGCAAAATTACCGTTACGCGAACCTATATGCATAATTTTGCACTTATCCACGTTAAATCTCATTTGCCATGTGACTGACCAATCAACGATTTTATTCAGATCTTCCTGAATTTTACCTCTATCTTCGTCATTAATCGCCCTACCACCCAGCATCGTGTCATCCGCAAACTTTGAAACTGTACTGACTAGGCCGACATCTAAATCGTTAATATATATAAGAAAAAGCAAGGGACCCAATACAGAACCCTGAGGAACGCCACTCGCTACATTAGCCCAACACGACTCCGCTCCATCAACGACCACCCTCTGTTTCCTGCCTCGCAACCATTCTTCTAGCCAATTTATTACTACACCCCTGTAGTGTATATATATATTATATATTATATATGTATATATATATATATATATATATATATATATATGTATATTATATATGTATATCTATATGTATATATATGTATATATATATATATATGTATATATGTATATATATATACAGCCAGGTACACCCGGCTCATCTGGTACCGTCCTGATCCAGGCATCTAGTCTTCGCTTGAAAACTTCAACTTTCACCCCTGTAATGTTTCTGAGGTCCTTTGGAAGCTGGTTAAAAATTCTTGGCCCCCTGACAACCAAACTATTTTTCTTCAGAGTTGAGGAGGTCCCTTGTCGGGCCTTTAATTTGGGAACACTACATATTCTGCCTTTCCTATTTTCCAGCGTTGTCTGGATGGTAATTGGGTTTTGTTTGAGGTTTGGTACCAGGTTTTAGATAATTTTCCATATGTAGATTATAGTATACTTCTCTCGTCTTCTTTCCAGGGAGTACAGATTTAGTTTGCGTAGTCTTTCCCAGTAGTTGAGTTCTTTGCAGCCATGAATCTTTGCTGTGAAATGTCTCTGCGTTTCTTCTAGTTTATTAATTTCTTCCTTTTTTTATATGGGGACGTCAAAACTGAGCAGTATTCAAGTTTTGGTATGATCAGTGTTCTCAGCAGGGGAATCATTACTGTCTTGTCTTTTACTGTCTCTTGAACGTTCTTAGTAACTGTCCCGCAACTCTTTTTGCTTTGTTTATTGCTATCTGATTTTGTGTTTCGAATTTGGCATCATCGGTCATTATTACCCCCAAGTCGATCGCTTTCGTGCTTCTCTGAATTTCTTGCCTATCTGGAGCATAATATGCAGTCTTTTTAAGTTCCTCATTTCTACCATATCTCAAGAGCTGAAATTTCTCGGTGTTAAATGTCAAATGTTAAATGTTGTTGTCTTCTGACTATTTGTATATTTTGTTTGTCTCTCTCTGCAAGGCCTCTACTTCGTTTGCATCGCTGATTTTTCTGCTGATCTTTGTATCGTCCGCAAATGATGTTACTATACTGTTATTGTTTACTCCACTGTCTCTCTGTTAGCATGATAATGAACAGGAGTGGGGCCAGCACTGTACCTTGTGGTATTGAGCTGCGTACTTCTGATTCTGATGATGATACACCTTGAATTTTGACCACCTGTAGTCGATTTCTGAGGAAGATGTAGATCCATTTTCCCACTTTGCCTGTTATTCCCATATATTTCATTTTATGTGCTATTATACCATGATCGCATTTGTCGAAAGCTTTAGCAAAATCCATGTATATGACATAGTTTTCATTGTGTTCAAGTGCATCTAGGATATTGTTATAATGCTCTATAAGTTTCAGTGGCGGCTCGTGACTAAAAATTCTAGGGGTGCTGTCTCTAAGAATGGGTTGAAATAATTACTGAAATAAAAGGATGAGCATTGAGCAATGAATAAAAGTTTCAAAAGTTATAGAAAAAGTTATTAAGTGAGCTCATCCTTATATTGTTCTTGGTTATTTCAATTGTAAATAAAAAATTTAGGGGTACTGCAGTTCCGCAGTGCCTACCGACGAGCCGCCACTGATAAGTTGTGATAGGCATGATCTTCCTGATCAGAATCCGTGTTCATTTTCGTTGAATCTTTCCAATGTCTCCAAGAAGTCATAGATTTTCTCTCTGACTATTCTTTCAAAAATTTTGGTGAGGTGGCACGTCAAGGACACTGGTCTATAGTTCTTTGCTTGAGATCGCTCTCCTCCTTTATATATAGGGACGATGTTTGCTCTTTTCAAGATGCTCGGTATTTCCCCAGTGTCTAGGGATCTTCTCCATATCCAGTATAAGGGTGTAGCTATTTCATTTTTACAGTTTTTAATTAATAGTGCGTTCCATTTGTCCGGACCTGCAGCTGAATATGATTTCAATTGTCTTATAGCTGTCGCTACATCTTCTGGAGTAAAATCAAAGTCTGCTATACATTCTCCTTACAATTTCTCTTTGAAGAATGCATCTATGTCAGGTATCGCTTTGTCACATTTTGGGGTACTGAATACCGATTAATACTGGGCCCTCAATGTTTCAGATATTTCTTTTAGATCGTCTGTTAGTTCATTATTTCCTTTCCTTAAGGGCCCGATAGTAGCGCGCATTTTTGTTTTCCTTTTCGCATAGCTGTAGAAGTATTTTGGATTTTCCTTTATTGCTTCTACCGCCTTTTCCTCTTCCCTCTCTGTATGGCCCTTTATCAGAGTTTGTATTTCCCAATCGATTCGCTCCAGTTTTTCTTGTATTTCTTTCTTGGCATTGTTGTCTCCGCAATTAGCTAACTTCGTCGCTACTCTCTTTCTTTTGCGGAATATGCTTCTCTTTTGCCTCTCTAGCCAGTTCCTCTTTCCTTTTGGCTGTGCTATCGGAGCATATTTTTCCAAAATTCTCAGCGTCTTTTCTTCCAAGGTTTTTAGCATTTCCTCAGTTGTTTTATTCTCGAAAACTGTTCTCCACTATATTTGGGCATGTGTGATCTGATTTCTTACCAATTTATGTCTTGGAGTTTAAGTTAAAAGCCCCAAATTTGCTTCTTCCTTCCGTATGTGTATTGTCTTTTAAAGTTATCTCCATATTTGTTGATAACTCGATTATATTGTGGTCTGAGATAATAGTTGGAGTTATTTTTATATCCGCAATCAAGTTCGTGTTATTTGTGAATGCCAGATCTAGGCAGTTATTTTTCCTTGTATTTTCTGATCTCCTGTGTCAGCATAAACCCGTTTGTGAGAGCCATCAGCATTCTTGCTTGCGCCTGGTCCTCTCTTGTGCCCCCCTTATCTTGCTGTATAAATATATTTCTACCCACCTTTTTGTATTTTATAAATGGGAAATTAAAATCGCCACAGAGTATTATATTAGGGGATGGAGAATTTACGGACTTTATTAGGGTTCTGATATCCTCAATGGCATCCGAAAATTTTTCATTTAGAGAGTTTGGAGGTCTATAGATGACTATCAATACACGTTTAGTTTCTCTATTTTCACTGCAAGGGTTTCCACGAAACTGTTGGATTTACTTATTACCGTCTCTGTCATATGCCTTTCATGTATATAAATAACACAACCACCTTTACGTCTCGCTGTTCTATCCGCTCTTAGTAAGTTGAATCCATCGATATGCAATTCTTTCTTATTGATACAGTGTTCGCAGTTATCAAAGTTTCCTTGGCAGTCTTTAAGATGTGTTTCTGTGAGGCATGCGATGTCTGCCCTTGTTTCGTCCATAACACCTTTCAGGTACGAAACTTTGCTAGAGAATTGTTCGGTTTTATTCCTTGAATATTTGCCAGGACAATGTTTATGTTCTTTGTTTTGCATTGCCCCTTGTGCATTTTAAGTTCGTTGTCCTTTGATATCGCGTGTTTTGTAGCCTTGTGGTCCACCGAGCTGGATCCGTCCCCACCTACCTGTTCTGGTAGCTTCTTGCCATGTAGCGGTCCGGTTCGAGGGTTCCCAGCTGTGTCAGCTGCATGTACTGTATAAGACTTAGCAGCCGTATTGTGTCCGAGATGTTTAAAAAATGTTGTGTGCTATGTGTGTTTTGTTTGCTATTTGGGTACATATTCTTTTTTCTCATATTTCTTCTGTTGTCATTTGAGACTTGTCCTTTGTCCTTTGAACTTGTCGGGAGATGATGGTAGTAGCATTTTCTCCCGTACTGGCAGGTTCCATAGGTCGCGTAGGTCTTGCAAATGTCCGGATAGCAGAATTTGCATTTTCCACCAAATTTGCAGTGACCATTATTGTAGAAGTAGATGCACACAGGAGGGTGTTCGTAAATACATTCTCCTCCCTTATATCTGCATATTCCTTTCACATAGTATTTATATATATTTTCTTCCCCACTTTTACTTGGGGGCCTTTGTTTTTGGTGGTTTCAGTATAGTTTCTTTATTGTCTACTTGTTTTTTCCTATTGCTGCTAATGCCCTTTGTTTGAAAACTTTGGATTTGGTTTTGTCCCTCTGTTTCCTCTGTTGATGCTTCTATTATTTCTGCTTTTGCTGTTTTCTTTTCCTGTTCGTTTTTCGCAGTTTCCTCTCGTACTATCTTCGTTCCTTCTATTTCTTTTCTCTGTTCACTATTCATAAGCTCCTCTTTTAACTTTTCCTCATAGTCTCGTTCTGCTTTAAAAATTATAAACGAGTTTATTTCGATTATGCAGCTTTTGCAGAAGAACTTTATTCTGTTCATTTGTTTAGCGCCCGTTATAAGACATTTCTTCGTCGCTCCAATTCAGGCATTGAAATTCGAATAAGTTCTGGCAAAGATCACAGTGAATTGTTTTTGATTCATCTGTTTCTTTTTTTACAGTATCCACAGGGTTGTATGAATTGATTTACCATTGCCATGTTTCTAATGGTATGTAAATGATTGTGCTCGAAATAATAACTCAAAATGATAATTTATTAAGTGAGGTATTTGACTCGACTTCAGAAATGAGGGAGGGAAAGTTTTACCGTTATTCCGTGGGGTGGGGATGGGGGATGTGGCACGCTGTAGGTTCCCACTGATTCGTGCCCTAGAATGTACCGCGGGGGATACCTGAGGAATATTGCCTTTCGATGGGCAGTTAGATTTCCTCCGAGAGAAAACACTCGGAATAGATGGTATAGATTAAGTTGCTTTAATCTTATTTGCTTTATTTCAACAAACGCCGCTATTTCACAACTTAAATAGGCATACGACTGTGTTCACTGAATATTCACTCAAAATTTGGCACTACTAAAAAAGAATTAACTGCTGGATTTTTATTGTAATATCACTTTTATTCGGACTTCCCAACGAAACACGTGTAACCGTCACACTGGGCAGGAAAACTCCAAAAAATTCCAGAAACTCCAGAAACTCCAGAAAATTCCACTCGAATCTTTATAAACACAAATTCGCTGTACCTTTATTTCGAAAAATTCTAGAAAATTCGAATCTTTAACGTTCATGAAACACAAATTCGCCATACTTTTAATTTAATTATTTTTAATTTGCTTTATTTTAATTTGCATTTTAATTTACATAAGGTTAAGAAGGGGTGGGGATGACATCAGAAGACCACGTGGTTTTGGGGGGGGGGGGGGGGGGGGGGGGGGGGGGGGGGGGGGGGGGGGGGGGGGGGGGGGGGGGGGGGGGGGGGGGGGGGG
>JAJOZX010013989.1:40000-85051 GCA_023014485.1 Bathynomus jamesi | reverse complement strand
TGTAGTGAATACTCTTATTTTAGTTTCAAGATAAATGTTAATTTACCGTCTTGAATTTCGGAATAGTTATAATTCATTTTAAATTAGTTACCCATCATAATTCAATTGTGAACCCATTAATACTAATTTTATGTATATTGTATTATTTTATTGTATGTAATCATAATTAATTATATATCACAATTGTCAGTTAATTTTTATATTCAAATAATTATTTTAATCTAATACCATGTCCATTTTACAAATAAAGAATAGAAATCCAAGGGTTATATTTCCCACCTTTGGTACTGTCGCAGTTTCGCCTAACGGACTCAATACGGCTAGTGAGATAATCACTGGTTGGCACTTAACCAGCGGCAGTGCTTATGGCTACATCATCCAGGTTAACCTATACCGGATAGATGCGCTACGGTCCCAAGCCGTAGCTTGCCTAGGCCGACGACGACGACGTAAACCAACAATTGGTGACCCCGGAGCTGGATTACCCCTTTTACCCGAACGACTAGGATTAGACTGTAACGTCGTTCGTGCCCATCACCCCCTTCACCCGAACGACTAGGACTAGACTGTAATGTCGTTCGTGCCCATCACCCCCTTCACCCGAGCGACTAGGACCAGACTGTACGTCGTTCGTGCCCATCACCCCCTTCACCCGAGCGACTAGGATCAGACTGTAATGTCGCTCGTGCCTCTGCCCCTCACCCTGCCCGTGCGCTCTGTGCCTGCGCTCGTCTCAACCTCCACTCCTTCGTTGGTAACTTGTCGTCTTGCTTGTACGTCAGCAAGCATAGGAGAAGATGCCTGACGACGCTGGTGCCATCTCCCACTTGAGCGTAAAGTTCCCCGTCTTCTGGCCGGGTGATCCATTTATTTGGTTCCACCAAGTGGAATCACAATTCAACTTGGGAAGGATCACCGCTAGCAGGACGAAATACGATCATGTTTTGTCCTCTCTACCAGCGAGCATCATCTCTGAAGTCCGTGACGTCATCGTGTCTACTTCCACGAGTGAGGACCCATACAACGATCTGAAGTCTGCCATCCTGTGCCGCACCACTGTCTCCGAGCTGAGAAAACTACATCAGTTAATCTCAAAAGAAGAACTTGGAGACCGTAAGCCACTCAAATGCTGAGGGCTATGCATTGCGCTCTAGGCGAACGCGCACAAACCTCGATAAGGACATCTTTAGACAGTTGTTCTTGCAGAAACTTCCTCCATCAGCTCAGCGTGTCTTGGCCACTATGGATCCTGCTACTCCAGTTGATAAACTAGCAGAAACTGCCGACAAAGTAGTGGAGATTGACACAGCTCCGGTCAACAACGTGAACACACAATCGGAACTGGAGTTGAAAGTGGAAAGTCAACAACTCAACCACGTTTGTTCTCTGCTACAAAATCAACGGCAAAGAAGCCATTCTCGGTCAAGATTTACGAAGAGGCATCGTTCGAGTTCCGGGAAGATCTGCTTCTACCACGCTAAATTTGGAAAGAAGGCTAGGAAGTGCATCTCCCCTTGCAATTTTTCGTCGGAAAACCCCAGCAGCGAGTCCTAATGGCGTCTAGTACTCGCACTGCCAACCTGTTATTCATAAAGGACAGGAACTCTGGTGTCAATTTCTTGGTCGATACCGGAGCGTCAGTCAGTGTATTCCCTCAAAAATCTGGTCATACGCACTCGGAATCTCCGCCTCTATACGCTGCTAACGGTTCACGCATACCCACGTACGGTACTCAGTCGCGTGAACTAAACTTGGGCCTTCACCGATCCTTCAAGTGGATTTTCATCTGTGCTCAAGTGCGGCATCCCATAATCGGCGCTGACTTCCTCCAGCATTTCAAACTCCTGGTGGATCTTGACAAGCGACGCTTATGCGACCAGGCCACACTGCTTTCTGTTCTTGCCAAACAGGTTGCCCTTCCGGACGCCTCGAACTCTGCACTTCCCTCGTTCCCCCTAATTCCATGTACCAGTGCCTTTTCCAACGATATCCAGGAATTCTTCAACCTATGCAGATGGGTGATACCATTAAGCACACCATTACCCATCACATTACAACAAAAGGTCCCCCTGTGTTTGCAAAACCCAGACGTCTTGCCCCGGACAAACTGAAAGCTGCCAAATCGGAATTCCAGCTTATGATAGATCTTGGGATAATAAGACCTTCCAAAAGCAGTTGGTCCTCTCCCCTACACCTGGTCCAGAAGAAGTCAGGAGACTGGAGACCATGTGGGGATTACCGGTTTTTAAATTCGACAACCATCCCGGACCGATATCCGGTACCAAATGTCCAAGACTTTACTTCTCTTCTCCACGGCAAATCTATCTTCAGTAAAATAGACCTCGTTAAGGCTTTCCACCACATTCCCGTAGAGCCTTCGGATATTCCCAAGACTGCAGTTTGTACACCATTTGGGTTATTCGAATTTGTGAAGATGCCGTTCGGGCTACGGAATGCTGCGCAAACCTTTCAGATGTTATAGATGAGGTCACCAGAGGCTTAGACTTTGTTTATGCCTACATCGATGATTTGCTTGTGGCCAGCTCAACGGAAGAGGAACATAAGGAACATCTTTCACTCCTCTTTCAACGCTTAGAACAATACGGTGTTACTATTAATGCATCTAAGTGTGTGTTTGCACAGCCAACCTTGGAATTTCTTGGTCACACGATTTCGCAGCACGGAATTACCCCCTTCAGGACAAGTGTGAAGTGATAAAAAATTACCCTATGCCAAATAATCAGCGTGAGTTACGTCGGTTTCTAGGTTTGGTAAATTATTACCACAAGTTCATTAAAAACTGTGCCAGTGTTCTTGCTCCTCTACACGCTATGATCACACACAAACGCAAGGTAACGAAATTGGTATGGTGTAGCGATAGTTTACAGGCGTTCGACAATGCCAAAAATGCTATCAATAGTGCATTGTCTCTGTCATTTCCTATCAGTAATGCCCCCCTAACTCTGACGGTCGATGCATCAGATGTTGCGATCGGTGGGGTGTTGGAACAAACCATTAACGGTCAACAAGCACCCATCGCGTTTTACTCGAAAAAGCTGCAGCCAGCCCAAACGCGTTATAGTGCTTTCGGACGTGAACTTCTTGCTATTTACTTAAACGTGAAGCATTTTCAACATTTCCTTGAAGGCCGAGAGTTTTGTGTTTTTACCGACCACAAACCTTTGGTCACTGTCTTCAATAAAAACAGCTGTAACCACTCTCCCAGAGTCATCAGGCAACTCGATTATATCTCGCAATTTACCACAGATATCCGCCACATCAAAGGTGTCTTGAACACTCCAGCGGATGCACTTTCAAGAATAGAGATTACTTCTGTTACCCTCAGCTCTACACTGTGGAATGCTATTGCACAGGATCAAGATAAGGATACGGAACTACAAGAACTGCTCAGAGAAGACTCCACTCACTCACTTTCCCTCAAGAAAATGAGTATGCCAGGATTGTCTGTGCCCCTCTATTGCGACGTATCAACAGCTGCTATTCGCCCTTATGTCCCTCCATGTCACAGACAAGCAGTCTTCACGGATCTTCATAAGCCCTCCCATCCTGGTATCCGTGCTTCACAACACCTGGTTACCTCTCGCTTTGTTTGGCCCTCGATGCGGAAGGATGTCAAACATTGGACCAAAACGTGCCTTGCCTGCCAGCGTGCCAAAGTCCAAAGGCACACCAGGTCCCCCTTTGACGCATTTCCGCCCCCATCCCAGCGATTTGAGGTAATTCATGTAGACATTGTTGGCCCTCTTCCAGTGATTCAAGGCCAACGTTATCTGCTCACCTGTCTCGACCGCTTTTCCAGATGGCCTGAAGCCATCCCACTTCCTGATATCCAAGCGGACACTGTTGCAAGAGCCTTTCTTCATGGATGGGTATCAAGATTTGGATTGCCGACAAAAGTCATCACTGACCAAGGTCGCCAATTTGAGTCTTCGCTTTGGAAGAAGTTTACCAGCTTGTTGGGTACAGTACATGCGCATACCTGTGCGTATCATCCGCAAGCTAACGGCCTCGTCGAACGCTTCCATCGCCAGCTGAAGTCATCCCTTATGTGTCACGAAGACTCCCATTGGATGGATAAGCTTCCACTCGTGTTGCTTGGTATTCGCTCTGCATTTAAGAGTGATCTGAAGACTACAGCGGCTGAACTAGTCTATGGAACAACACTGCGGCTACCAGGTGGCTACTTCACTGCAGGGGATAAGTCATGTGATCCTACGGAATTCGCTCAAACACTTTCCTCTCACATGCAGTCCCTTCAGCCTGTTCCCCCTCGATTGACTAGCCAACAGAACATCTTTGTTTCCCCAGCCCTCCAATCTTGCACCCACGTTTTCGTTCGTGTACCTCTCCCAAAACGGCCTCTCCAATGTCCATATGACGGGCCCTATGAAGTTCTCCGACGTACGCGCAAATCATTTCTCATCCAGCGCGGTTCCAAGGTCGACAAGGTTTCTATCGATCGTCTTAAGCCTGCGTTTTTGGAATCAACCTTAAGCGAGGTACATGTAGCTACCAAAAAGGTCCAGGGGAAATCAGTGTCGTTCGGAACTCTTTGAACTCCCTCTCTGGTGGGGGAGTGTGTAGTGAATACTCTTATTTTAGTTTCAAGATAAATGTTAATTTTACCGTCTTGAATTTCGGAATAGTTATAAATTCATTTTAAATTAGTTACCCATCATAATTCAATTGTGAACCACATTAATACTAATTTTATGTATATTGTATTATTTTATTGTATGTAATCATAATTAATTATATATCACAATTGTCAGTTAATTATTTATATTCAAATAATTATTTTAATCTAATACCATGTCCATTTTACAAATAAAGAATAGAAATCCAAGGGTTATATTTCCCACCTTTGGTACTGTCGCAGTTTCGCCTAACGGACTCAATACGGCTAGTGAGATAATCACTGGTTGGCACTTAACCAGCGGCAGTGCTTATGGCTACATCATCCAGGTTAACCTATACCGGATAGATGCGCTACGGTCCCAAGCCGTAGCTTGCCTAGGCCGACGACGACGACGTAAACCAACAACTGGATAGAAATGCATAAGACTCTCTTCCCACCCTCCGCTCCCTCCCCGCCAGAGGCGGGTACGAAAAAAGGTTGAAGAAAATATTTTGACCCTGGAAAATTAGCCAAGGAAATTTCACAGGAAAAAAGAAAATACATAAGCGAGAGAGAGAGAGAGAGAGAGAGAGCATCTACACACTAGCTGCTCTTTATATTGTGGTATATGAAGGAGAGATGGATAGACCTGGTTTTCCTCCATTCATTCATCTGAATGTTTTCCATATTGGAAATAGAAATTCATCTTAAGAGATAAAAAGAACAACAGTTTCTTCTATTGAAAAGCGACCAAAATACTGAGCAAAAGAGACTTCAATTTTCCAATAAGCGTTTGCGAGTCTATTATGATTTATATTACGAATATATACAATGGGCTTGGCCACATTTTCATTATTACGTTCGACTCTACTAAATTTTTAGTATATATATATATATATATATATATGTGTATATATATATATATGTGTGTGTGTGTGTGTTTTTCTTTGCCTGGCTCTGTGTGCGTGCGTGTGTATATGTGTGGTGTGTGTATATATGTGGATCTAGGTGTGCGTTGTGTGTACATATGTGGATGCGGATGTGTGTGTGTGTATGTGTATGTGTGTGTGTGTATGTGTGTGTGTATGCGTGGCTATTGTGTATAAAATCAATACTATTAGCTGTTCCATTTGTGTCTTCATAGAAATAACGATAATAATAGAATTAATAAGGCAAAAAAAATTTCAAAATGAAAAGATTTGAGTTAGAAATAAAGATTAAAAACAGAAAAGAAAAATCCTTTTAAAAATAATTACTTGCCTGAATGCTTTTCAAATCTCTCCTTGAAAACTTACTTAAGGGGGGGTAAAAAGTAGTTTAAGGAGTGTATAAAAGAAAATATTTCAGAAAAAACTTGGGGTAAAAATGTTTTTGGAAAAAGAGTCGGTCTTAATTCTTAGCTTTCGTGGCGTAATTGACTGTTAGGTATATCCTAAACAAGATTTTTCCTTCGAGTTCAGTGCATTACCTCCATTGAGGTTCTGGAAATTAGATTGTAGTAGTAGTTGTGGTGTTACAGTTTGAAAACTACCGACTTATTTTAACCAAAAGTGGTATTTAGTAAGCTCTTATCCATAAAGTATTTAGAATTACTACATAATTGGGATCTTTTCCGTTGACTGCCGCCATTGAAACATAAACTCCAGCCTTCTTTAGTTAGCTTTATAAGGCTAACTAACAAAAATATCACGATCTAACCTAACCAATCGTCAAGGTCGTACAGTTGACCTAACGATTGGTTAGGTTAGGTCGTGATATTTTCGTTAGTTAGCCTTATAAGGCTAAGTAAAGAAGGCTGGGGGAACTCACCTCTTATGTTTCAATGGCGGCAGTCAAACGGAAAAGATCCCATAATTGGGTAGTTTTGAAAATAAAGAACTGTTTTTACTTGCCTTATTATGTTCACACTTGCCCGAGTAATGTAGTAACTTTGACTGCTTAAGTGGATAACAACTTATTTGATTCCAGTTTGGGTTAAATTGATTAAACAGTCCTCACAGTAATACGCTTCCTTAGTTACGCCTAACGTAATTTAGCGTAACTTAACTTAATTAACCCAACCCAAACCAATTCCGGCAAAAGCTTTTTAAATATGTTAAATATCGCTAAAGAAAGGAAACTCTTAAATGTTTTGGGAAGAAAATGTATGGTTATTATTCGTTTTAACGTCCCTTTTTTCAATAGAAAGTTAATTTTCTACTTTCACTTTTGATATGCGTTTAACTATAGCTTTCTGCATTCTTGGAAAGTCATTTTTTGGAGGAAATGACGGAAATAAAATTTGCTGAAAAATTTTAAAAAAGGGTTAAGATTCGGTAGAACACATCCACCATCCCGTGTGTATGTAGTCAGATTATTATTAGCAATCAGCGGCTGCCCCATTGTCACGTGACACCCCGCTCATTTCGAAATTATTTAATTTTGGCGCCATTATTCACTAGTCAAATCATCTCGTCCCGCGTCAGTTATTATCATTAGCCAATCAGCGGGTGCCCTATTGTCATGTGACACCCCCGCGCATGTCCGGCGCTGAAAGTTTTGAATTCAAATCTATCACCCCCCCCGATGGAACCCTTACAATTTTGTAAAATTATATTGTAAGATAAATAAATATATTTCACCAGATCGTAACTTTCGGACCACTCTGTATATCTCATTAATCATTACTATATTGAGAGTTTTGAATGCTGAATAAATATTACTTTCCAAGTCAACAAATAGTGTGCCAACAATAGTATGCCAAGTCATGGTATGCCAAATCATGGTATGCCAAGTCATGGTTTGTGTAACGAGTTCGGGGTTCGTAATTTCCTTGTCTCGATCCCGAATTTCTGTAGGTTTACGATAATAATAATAATAATAATAATAATAATAATAATAATTTAATTTGTCCTTGCGTATAGAGGTGTCACTCAGTTTTCCTATAGGTGACCTTTTAGGACGTTAATTTTTAATAATTTCTTTTTATTTCCAGAAAGAGATTCTGTATTATTCACCCGCCCTCAAATAATTTTAGGTGACACATTATGATCTAGTGTTCTTAGTTCCAACTTTCGCTCCCGAAGAGAAGAGTCAGTTAGCATTTGACGTATACAAGGAGTTACGTATGTCACTTGACTTGGCGAGAATGTTTTCAGGTACATATTTAGTGTCAAATGAAATAAATTGTTTCGCCACTTGAAATAATTAGAAGACCAAATATAATTTCACTTGATTCTTTAAGAACGCTTTTGGTAACGCCTTTTGTTCTACAAATAGACTTTATGTCATGGCTTCAATTAATTTTCCTTACTAGGACTGCACCTTTGTCATTCGTGCACATCAACTACCTTACCCAACAACTAGGTTTGTATGGGTAATTCTGGTTAAGGTAACAACCTGAAAACTCGTTTCCTCACAGCGTGGGGATCAGAGTTCTTCATGGGTCGTTTGAGCGTGAACATTGACATGGTGATTGGCCGGTCTTACCCAACCTAAGAGCCAGCAGGTGGGAGCCACCTCACTGCACAGAGTCCGACACCGAGTCTACTGAACTACCGGAACCCAATTCTGGTTAAGATTTACATAAAAAATAAATCCACCTTAACATACATCACGCAGTGGTAAAAAAAAGGACGTAATTCCAGCCTACTGTTACGCTTACACTACTCACTTCGGGCTGTTTCTGTCTTTTCACCTCAATTCGTTGGGAAATGAGATTTTGAGAATGAAAAAAAATACTTTTTTTTTGATTACCATAACAACCTGACGTTCATTTCGATTTCTAGCAAAGACGACATTACATCGTAGCTGAGGATCGTCATTTCATTTCACAATGATTCCTTTAAACATCTTGAAGAGAGATTTCACCGAGATGAGATCCAAAATATTAGAGAAATAAAACCTTTTTTGACATTTCGTTTCACATTTAGAAATTATTATTCTCTCTCTCTCTCTCTCTCTCTCTCTCTCTCTCTCTCTCTCTCTCTCTCTCTCTCTCTCTGTATATATATATAATTTTCTCAGATAATATAAAATGGACAAGGAATCTAATATATTACAGAAGAAATTAAGCAAATCAGTTACGCGAATATAGCATGTATTCAATTATTTATTTTAAGAGCTTTCATGATACGAGAGAGACAAACTTTTTCCTTAACAAGCCCGAAAGAGAGAGAGAGAGAGAGAGAGAGAGAGAGAGAGAGAGAGAGAGAGAGAGAGAGATGAAGAAACAAAGGGATGAGAGAATATGTATATATAAAAAAGTACGTTAATAATGGTCTTTTTCCATAAACGTGAGCTTAATTTAAAACATCGAAGGAGGCATTCAGAAAATCTTATTAATTTGAAATGTAATATAAAACTCTTGATAGAAAGCAATAAAAACTTTTCAACCAACCAACCAACCAATGAAACCTCGATCTTCTTTTCGCGTATTTGAATTTCACGTTATTTCAAACAAGCTGAATTAAAACTATAGGTCGTAAATTAAATCAACACGCACACACACACACACACACACACAGCAGAGAGTGTAGCATCTGCATGAACAACTTCCCAGAACATTATAATGAGTGGTTTCGACACAAATTATAGTTAAAACTGAAATAATCTAACTTTAAGGTGCACACGTAAACTGTAATGATACTTTACCTTGTCTAGATAGATATTAGATACTGCGCAGCAGAAATGTAGGAAGGTGGGTTCTCTAAGGACTTCAGTTGGATCCCTCCCGCTACCCCAACCCACCCGAAATTTTGTTTTGTTTTACGATAGGTTAAGAATTTCAACAATTATTTAAAATACAAAATTAGTATTTTAAAATGGGTTTTTAATTTTTCTGGTTTTACTTCGCCGAACGGGTTTTAAATACTGGTTTTGAAAGTCATATGATCTTAGATGTTGCGAAATAAGTTAAACAACGCCATTACAGTATTACTATGCCGGAGATTACTTGACACCAATTTTCGTAAAAAAACTAAATTGTTTCCAGCGAGAATATTTTTTACTGTTCACACATGTTCTTTCTAACATTTTACTGTTCACACATGTTTTTTCCAACATTTTACTGTTCACACATGTTCTTTCCAGCATTTTACCGTTCACACATGTTCTTTCCAACATTTTACTGTTTACACACACACACACACACACACACATGTTCTTTCCAACATTTTTCTGTTCACACATGTTCTTTCCAGCATTTTACTGTTCACACATGTTTTTTCCAACATTTTACTGTTCGCACATATTTTTCAAACATTTTACTGTTCACACATATTTTTTCAAACATTTATATACGTTGGTTTTTCTCTATGCATTAACGATTGATGATAAAATGAATGTATAAGTAGCCTTGAGTATTCTTGTAAAGAAGACTGGCAAATTTTTTGATCCGAAAAAATTTCAAGATTTTTTGAAATTTACACTACCTGAATATCTAATATAATTGGATTAATTCCAAGCATTGCCTTCGCCGAGGAAGGACGTGTTCCTGTTTGTTCGTGAAAGTTATTGGATCTTGCTCCATTCTCTCTTCTGCATGTAAAGCTACTTCAGTGCTTTATTCACGATCTAAATTATCTGATCTGTATAATATATTTACAGTATATACTGCATATGTATATATACACACACACACACACACACACACACACACACACACACACACACACACACACACACTGGTTCACGACCAGGAAAATAGCAGTTCTCTAAGAAATTTTACAGTGAATTCAACGTAAGTTAAAATGGGTAAAGGCATCAGGAACCGCGTGTCGAACGACGTATCCGAAAAGAGGAGACGCGAACGTCTAAGCCAGTTCCTCTACCGCGAGCGATATACCCAACTGCTGGACCTCACGTAGTGGTGCCACACTCCCCGTTCTTCACCAGTCTCTACAGGTGGGTCTGTCTGCTAACAGGTTTGAACAATGGCGATGGTAAACTCTTCGAGCTCCTCTGGAACTTCTTAATTGAGGAGTTCCATGAGTTTACACGTACGCTCAGGGAGCAAGTAGGATCCTCAATCAGAAAGTTGAACTCCCGCAGAAAGAGTCTATCGCACACGAGGAGAGAGCTGACACCCTGCAGAATAAAACAGAGAAACTAGAAGATCGGATAGAACACCTCCAGCAAACCCAATATAAGAATGCTATGGTAATTAGTGGACCAGAGGTACCTGTCCAAAGTGAAAATGAAGACCTAATTAAAAAATAACGAATTATGATAATAGTTCTGAATATCAGAAGCATGCCTGCTAATTTTGAAGAGCTACAAAGTTTATTACCACTAACTGGAATAGAATTCTTCATCATAATCTTCACGGAAACCTACAATGAAAAAATAGCTAAAGATTTATACCCTTTACATGGTTATAAATGTTTTCAAGGAAACCCGGAAATTTGTACGCCAACATTTGTACGACGGAAATTTATACGCCAGCATTTGTACGCCAGAACATTTATACGACTGGAAATTTATACGCCAAGCATTTGTACGACGGTAATTTATACGTTATACGCAAGAAATTCATGATCAGTTAATAAAATTGAATTTGAAACTAGGTAAGTTAAAATACAAATTATCACAAATTATGAAATTACATATTACAATAATTAAATGCATAATTGGAACTAGATTCTAGATTTCAGCTTATCAATTTAAGAGAAAATGTAACTAGCGATATACAGAACGAATGTCATTTAAAAAATCGGAGAACAAATCTTGCGAGTTTTTTCTCATTAATCTCCAGACTTAACCTAACCTAACCTAACGAATGTCATTTAAAAAATTGGAGAACAAATCTTGCGAGTTTTTTCTCATTAATCTCCAGACCTAACTAACCTAACCTAACCTAACCACCTGTACCTATTCAATAACCATTTACCTACCTGTTAATCCTTTAATGCGCTGTGATACATGATAAAATTTAAAATTCTTCGCATTGAAATTATTTTCAAAATATTTAAATAATGTTTACTTTTATTTATTTTATTTTTTTTGCACCTGTGCTTATGTTTATATAAAAAAATGAAGTCACGGTTATTATCATGGGTAGATCGCATACTTAAGTCAAAAAAGTCGGGTAGATCGCATACTTAAATTACCGTCGTACAAATGTCAGTCGTATAAATTTCCTGTCGTATATATGTTCTGGCGTACAAATACTGGCGTATAAATTTCCGTCGTACAAATATTGACGTACAAATTTCCGCACACGGTTTTCAAAGCATATCGTGACGACAGAAATGCGGAGTTTCAATTTACGTTCAGAAATTCATTCCATGTAAACAAATTACTGCTTTTACATTATTGTTTAACGATATTGAAAAGTGCGTTGTAAATATAACCGTGGAAAATGTAAATTTAAATATAACTAGTACCTAACCGGCTTCTAAACGGACGCTTTATCCACGTCCTTGAGACGTTGGGGATCTCCAACCACTTCGGTTATTTTTCTTTGTCGTTAAGGAGAGCCATAAAATCCAGGAGACAGATCGCGGTACAAAATAAAAGTCAGAAAATAAATGGTTAAGAAGGATTCAAACATAAATTAGAGTTAATAAATTGTAGATAGGAAGTTTTCGAAGGGAGAGGCGACATAAATGAAGAATTTATTAAGTTCTGGGCTATGTTAAATGAGGTACTCAACGAAACCTGTCCTGTGACTACAATAAACACGACTCATATTTTCCTCTTCTCTCCTATCTCTTTCAGAGAGGTCAAAACAGCAATCTCCACCTTTATGAACAAATCACGTCACGTGAACTCTATTTTAAGCGCAGTCTTTAAGCGCTGTCCAGACACTTTATCTCTCTCTTTAATAATGTTATTCAATTTATCCCTCAGTCAAGAAATTTTCCCTGACATACTTAAAAAGGAAGGAGTATGTCTATTATTAAAATCAGCAGACACGTCACTACCTTCGAATTAGCGACCTATATCCACTTTACCTATATTAGGAAAATATCTGAAAAACTTGTCTACTCGTAGCTCTCAAAATATTTAGAAGAAAATAGTCTCATATCTAAGTATCAGCTTGGTTTCAGGAAGGGCCATAAAAAAGTAATGCAGTTTCAGCCATATTAGACGTATTAAATAAAGACCTGAACAATAAGGAATCTTCTGTTCTCTCCTTTATGGTCATATCAATAGTAAATAGAGACACCACGATAGTATGTGACTGGCTAAAAGCCAATAACTTATCCTTAAATAAAAATAAAATAAACTTTCTGCTAATCACAAAAAGGAACTAATACGAGACTTCAATATTATTATCAACTTGCACTTGATATCGCGCGTCACTGAAGGGAACATACTAAGAGTTGTGTTTGATGACAAATTGTCCTTTCGTCGACATATTGGAAATATAAATCATAACTTATCGAAATTCTCGTTTATATTAACAAAATTACATTTCCTTCCCACAGAAACACTAAAAACACTAAAAACACAAACACTAAAAACACTATACTTTCTCTAGTCTACAATAAGACTACAGTTTTCATCGAGATTATGAACGGTCAATCATCGAGCATTCCTGATGATTATTATATCTTGAAAATGATGAACGGTCACTCTTCAAGGACTCATGATGAATCAGTTTTCATCAGTTGTCATATATATATATATATATATAAACAATTTATGTATTAAAGTATACTTACCAAAAGCTCCATCAGTATACCTTGACGTCTCATGGCCGAGTGATTACATAGCAGCTCATAAAATTCGAATCTTCTGTTACAATGATTCGAACCCCATCGAAGTAAGGTAAATTTACTTCTAATGTGCTTAATCTTAAAATTAAAATACCTGTTACTATGTTGTCCTGTATAAACATATGAAAATTAACTTGCATGTAATTACACTCCATTACTGAAGATAAACTAAAACGGTGCATGTGATTACATCATTCACCCTTTAATAATAAACCAAAAGAGAATTATTAGAAAAATAAAGGAGTTATTATTATGTTCAAGGACCAGCTGGAGAGATTCTTGTGCAAAGTCCCTGATCAGCCATGCGTGGCTGGCTGCGAGGGCAGTAGGAGATCAGAAAGTAATTTCCTCTTTCACCAAATCCTGCAAATGAGGCTGGATGCTGCAGAGGGGTCGACCGCAGGTGGATCCTGAACCGTCGTTCAAACCCTCATAAAATGATGATGAAAATGATGATGAAAATGATGATGAATGATCCTCAGAAATCTTTAAGTAACAGCGTACATTAAAATTTAAAGACATTTGAAGTTCAGGTGCTTCCTAATGTTGAATGAATTAATAATTCTTTACTTATAATTTTTTTTTCAATTTTACAATTTTACAATTTCACAAATTTACAATTTTTGTTGTTACAATAATTTGAACATAAATTAATTAAGTAATTGTCAATCAGACTATTTTACTTAATCTGGCCCTTCAGCTTTACGCCTTATTTAGGCTTTATGTTCAGAGCTACAAAGCAATTTGTCACAGTTATATTAATCGAGAATATAATAGCCAATCAAATACGTCACGAACATCAAACAAGACCTATGGAGAGTGACTATACCTCAAAGGCAAACTATACTCTTCAATGTAGTAGAAATTCTTACACTTATTAAGCGATAGAATTATGGAACAATCTATCGAGTGAATTTTGAATTAATCAATGCTCATTTGTCTTTTATAAAACTATTAAAACTTAACATATCTCAGTTATAGTTCGTTTATATTACTTCCATTATTTATCAACGCTTAAATCACCAAACAATATTGATTGTCTTCAAATTTTGCATAGATGTTGGAATTACTTGAGAGGTCCTGAATGTAAAACATCTAATAATTATTCAGAGAGTTTCGAAAATATGGGACATTCTCCCATATTTATTTAAAAGATATGGGACATTCTCCCATTTTTATTTAGAAGATATGGGACATTCTCCCATGTTTATTTTGAAGATATGGGACATTTTCCCATTTTTATTTCGAAGATATGGGACATTCTCCCATTTTTATTTAGAAGATATGGGACATTCTCCCATTTTTATTTAGAAGATATGGGACATTCTCCCATGCTTATTTTGAAGATATGGGACATTCTCCCATTTTTATTTAAAAGATATAGGACATTTTCCCATGTTTACCGAACCATATATCAAATATCTCTTTATTTACCATCAATATCAAAGAAAGATCCTCTATTTCTTTTATTACTCTTCATTGGGATGATTTTGGGAAAGTTTTAGCCGAATCGAATTTTTATCGAAAAAATGGGAAAAACGCCAAGTCAATAACCAAATGCATTACGTACAGCGGGCTCGTCACTGCAACCCTTCTTCATTTCTCACAAACTGGTTCGGGATATTCCATGGTTGGGTTTATGACTTGCTTGGAATAGTTCATGGCTGGGTTATGATATGGCTGCTTCCGTTTTTTGTAGGAACAAAGAAATGTAGTTAATAGATTCATTTGAATCCGCTTTAAGTGCAATAACCGGATTCAGATAAAATGAAATGGGAAAACAGTACAGTGGGAACTAGAAGACATAATTTTACTTCATAATTTTATTTTATACCTATAACTATTAAATCTTCAAGTAAGGTGATTAATATAGTCATTACAGTATCTACGGTTTACAGTTTTATTTTTACAGTTTTAAAGAACGAACTAACGTATTAAAAGTTAGGGTACGAGGACCAGTCTCACCAAGCACAAAATAATGAAACGAGGGTATTATACCAATACAACTCGTAAATGGAACCTTAAAATCGTAAAGAGTCTCCATACTATGAGGTAAACTAATAAAAACGAACTTGTCAAAAGAATCTTTTCTGAAGGAGAAACTCTTCCTGTAGAATATGTGCACACACGTACTCTAAGTAGATGAAGACTCTCTTCAGAAGTCTTTCTTCGTCCTTAACCTCCTTCAGAAGAGAATGCTTCTCACTTTCATAATGACTTTTTTTGTAAAAAAATAACGATGCCAATTATTATATATATATATATATATATATATATATATATATATATAAAATTTTTATTTTTATTTTATATACACTGTATATATATATATATATATATATATATATATATATATAAAATTTTTATTTTTATTTTATATACACTGTATATATATATATATAATAATTATGCGGGTTGCTTCTACAGAGCTTCAATTTAATATTTAGGAGAAATCCAATGACAAGGAGAAATGTAAATGCCATGAAAAGTCTTCTTTATTGCGCAACGTTTCGAGCAATACGCTCATCTTCAGGCTGTTTAATAACAATGTGAAATTAAAATCAATATTGAATGAAAAACAAACAGAAATTTCTATAACCTATTCGTAAAGAAAATTTTAAAAGACTGAGAAAAGAGGGTTAAGTTCTAAGTTATACAGATTTACATATAAAAATTAAGAAGTTATTTTTAAATACATGTAGTAAATGTGAAATTAATACACTGGAAAAATTACCAATAGTACACTGGAACAATGGAGCTATCTACCTTACACAGCAGTATCCGAGGCCGACTAATTTGAGCAGAGGAAACGGGAACGAAGGATGGCGAGGGAGATAGGGGAAGGAGGGATTATAAGGAATTGGGAAGGAGGAGGGATCATAGCAAATTGAGAGGGACGGACGATGAGTCAACATTCAGACTAGGGGACAATGCTTTAATGAAAAGGGATTCTAAAATTCTTAGTGAGTTGGGACAAGTATTACAACCAAGAATTTTAAAATTGTCTAAAGTGACATCAATTTTGCATTTGATGCTATGTTCACGAATGCTGGAGGCTTCCTTAGTTTTTAAAATTTTACCTGTTCGGCCACTTATTCCCATATGCGAATACAATCTAGCCCTGAGAGAGCGAACAGTGCTGCCGATGTAATTCCCAAGGAGACACCTGGGGCAGGTAAATAAATATACAACACCGCTACGCAACGAGTCAGGGGTTCGATCCTTCGCTGAGAAAAAGCTACCTAAAGACGTTTTATTAATAAATATGATGCGGAAATCAGTATGATAAAAAATTTCCTTAACAATTTTGTAAATTTAAGCTTAAATTCCTTATTCAAGGGACCCATTTCAGGTACCAAGAAATATTTTATATCCTTCGGCACTGTAATACATGGAAGTTTTCCTGTTCAATATGTAGAAAACTAATTAGATCCTTCTTAAATAATGTTTATAGCCCTCAACTTCCATGTATTACAGTGCCGAAGGATATAAAATATTTCTTGGTACCTGAAATGGGTCCCTTGAATAAGGAATTTAAGCTTAAATTTACAAAATTGTTAAGGAAATTTTTTATCATACTGATTTCCGCATCATATTTATTAATAAAACGTCTTTAGGTAGCTTTTTCTCAGCGAAGGATCGAACCCCTGACTCGTTGCGTAGCGGTGTTGTATATTTATTTACCTGCCCCAGGTGTCTCCTTGGGAATTACATCGGCAGCACTGTTCGCTCTCTCAGGGCTAGATTTTATTCGCATATGGGAATAAGTGGCCGAACAGGTAAAATTTTAAAAACTAAGGAAGCCTCCAGCATTCGTGAACATAGCATCAAATGCAAAATTGATGTCACTTTAGACAATTTTAAAATTCTTGGTTGTAATACTTGTCCCAACTCACTAAGAATTTTAGAATCCCTTTTCATTAAAGCATTGTCCCCTAGTCTGAATGTTGACTCATCGTCCGTCCCTCTCAATTTGCTATGATCCCTCCTCCTTCCCCAATTCCTTATAATCCCTCCTTCCCCTATCTCCCTCGCCATCCTTCGTTCCCGTTTCCTCTGCTCAAATTAGTCGGCCTCGGATACTGCTGTGTAAGGTAGATAGCTCCATTGTTCCAGTGTACTATTGGTAATTTTTCCAGTGTATTAATTTCACATTTACTACATGTATTTAAAAATAACTTCTTAATTTTTATATGTAAATCTGTATAACTTAGAACTTAACCCTCTTTTCTCAGTCTTTTAAAATTTGTCTTTACGAATAGGTTATAGAAATTTCTGTTTGTTTTTCATTCAATATTGATTTTAATTTCACATTGTATTAAACAGCCTGAAGATGAGCGTATTGCTCGAAACGTTGCGCAATAAAGAAGACTTTTCATGGCATTTACATTTCTCCTTGTCATTGGATTTCTCCTAAAATATTATATATATATATATATATTTTTTAATTTAAATTTTTTTTTATTTGTAAGCTCTCTTAGTTGGAGTTGGTCCTTGGCCTGGTATGTTTGGAATGTTCTGTTATTTAAAAAAGACATTTCATGAAATCCGAAATAATCAATAAGCTCTTGAGACACACACACACACGCACATATATATTATATATATAATATATATATATATATAATATATAGAGAGAGAGAGAGAGAGAGAGAGAGAGAGAGAGAGAGTAACCTTCGGTGATTTGAACGTGCTTGTGATTGATGCGAGTATATTTGAGGGGTCGCACGTCTTAAGGTACCTAAGCGCCAAAATTAAAATTCGTTAGAAATCGCCTCCAAAGTTCAGCAATATTCTGGCAATAGTATCTCTGTTATTAATTGAGTTAGAACATTCATTTTTGGCTAAATTAGAGTTCTAAGTATGCTAATGAAGATGTTGATGAGTTTTTGGAATAGATTTTCATATTTTATATTTTATATATATTTTTTAAAATTTTTTGATTTTCTTATTATGCCGAACTTTTGGTGAACTTTTGGCTGGCGATAGAGGTGAAAAAAGTAGTTCACTTCATAAGGTTTTCAACCATACTTCTAGTGTCGTAAGGTCATTATAACCCAAACCACGCGATAGAGGAAGGGTGAAAATAGTGATATCCATCAAAAACACGTTTTCGCCTGTGGTGGCGCTTAGGTACCTTAAGACGCGCGACCCCCTCATTTATGTCGCCTTGGTAAGAAAACACAAACTCACAGTACACCTTGCTCCTGAAGAACTATGCACCGAGACTGATAATAACTGGGAGTGTCTACAAAGTACAAACTGACGAAAATAGCATAAAAAATTAAATGCTGATTTAGATATTCTTTGAATTATGATAACGGAGAACATGGTTGCTCTTAGTGGTGATAAACTGCGTACGTAAATTTACTCAAGTGGAAATGTTGCAGCGAGCTGCTCTTACCCTAAATTGGGCATATTGGCCCAATGATATTTTTCACAATATTGTCATATGAAAATACTACATTAATATTCAAAAGTTTAAGTACATTAGCAATGCCTAAAAAGCCTGGGAAAAATGGAAGTACTAAAATATTCTTCGACAAAGTGCGAGAGTTATTAGTCACACGATAGAAAGTTCGTTTTGCCTTGTTAAGACAAGATTAAAAAAAACAGGTGGGTAACACTAATCACTTCCAATACTGTTGATTTTTTCTAATTCGGCATCCATGTATTCCGGACTGGCGATCCTAAGAGGGTGGAGAAACATTGAAGAAAATATGGCTTTCTTGATGGGAGTGTCATGTCCGGAGTAAAAGTGTACGTAGTTCAAATTGTTTGTTGTTTTCCGATAAATACTAAACTTAAAACCTAGGCTTTCCCTATGTACACGCACGTCCAAAAATGGGATTGAGTCGTTTTGTTCCACTGCTAAAGTAAACTTAATGGAGGGGACTTGATTATTTAACTGAAGGAGGAAGTCATCTGGCCCAGCTTCATGGGCCAGATACACAAAATATCGTCGACTTATTGGAAGTGATTTGTGTTACGTGGCCCATTGTACAGCGAAGCCACCCAGAAGAGTATAACATATATATACCTCGTTAACCTCGTTGGTGTTCCGTGCGATGGTCTCTCTTCACGCGAAGGTCAAGCTGGTGGCCCCGCCTCTAGGCCTGGCTTGGTGGAGGAGTGAGTTGCTTTCTTGCGCTCTCCACCGTACATAGCCAGGTACACCCGGCTCACCTGGTACCGTCCTGAGCCAGGCATCTAGTCTTCTCTTGAAGACTTCAACTTTGACCCCTGTAACGTTTCTGAGGTCCTTTGGAAGCTTGTTAAAAAGTCTTGGCCCCCTGACAACCAAGCTATTTTCCTTCAGTGTTGAAGAGGTCCCTCGTTGGGCCTTTAATTTGGGAACACTACACATTCTGCCTTTCCTATTTTACAGTGTTATTTGAATGGTAATTGGGTTTAGTTTTAGGTTTGGCACCAGTTTTTCGATCATTTTCCATATGTAGAGTATGGTGTACCTCTCTCTTCTTCTTTCCAGGGAGTACAGATTTAGTTTACGTAGTCTTTCCTAGTAGTTGAGCTCTTTGCAACCATCAGTCTTTGCTGTGAAATGTCTCTGAGTTTCTTCTAGTCTATTAGTTTCTTCCTTTTTATATGGGGACGTCAAGACAGCAGTATTCAAGTTTTGGTATAATCAGTGTGTTTAGCCGGGAATCATTACTGTCCCGTCCCTTCTTTTGAATGCTCTTAGTACCTGTCCCGCGACTCTTTTTGCTTTATTTATAGCTATCTGATTTTGTGTTTCGAATTTCGCATCATCGGTCATTATTACCCCTAGCTCGATCGCTTTCGTGCTTCTCTGAACTTCCTGTCTATCTGGAGCATAATATGCAACCTTGTTTAAGTACCTCATTTCTACCATATCTCAAGAGCTGAAATTTCCCGGTATTAAATGTCATGTTGTTGTCTTCTGACCATTTGTATATTATATATAAAAATTGTGTATAAATAAATAATATATATTGTATATTATATATATATATTATATATATATATATATATATATATATATATATATATATATATATATGCTGCAAACCCACAAGGAAAAAGAAAAACGATTCCAAGGCCTTTCGTGTATTCAAAGCTACACTCGTCAGGGAATCCCTGACGAGGTGTAGCTTTGAATACACGAAAGGCCTTGGAATCGTTTTTCTTTTTCCTTGTGGGTTTGCAGCATTCAATTCATTTCACGTGTTTTTATTGTGAAATTCATCCCATATATATATATATATATATTGTAATTATGGGCCATGTAAATTTACATAAATCATGAGTATCACAGAACAATCGCATAAAACTGTTCTTTCCAACCTTAATTAGATTCCGGGTGAAGTTTATTATATTATTTTTCATCTTTTTAGCAACAGTCCCTTAATTACGCTTTATATTTTGGGCGAACAGTGCCAGGCACACTTTCAGTAAATTCTATTACAAAGAAAAAATTATTCGTTTTTATTTCAGATTTTGAAGTACAGTATATAAGTACATAAGTACTTCATGGCACCATTTTTTTTGTATTGTTAATTGTGTAATTATACAGGGTGTTCAAAAAGAAACGCGACCCGAAACAGAAAAAAAAAGGTTAGGTTACAAATAATCTTACAATGATTTATGCATTCTTCAATGGGTTGCGTTTCTTTTTGAACACCCTGTAGTTATTTAATACTGAATTATTATAATTAATGTTATTTATATAAATTTTAAAACACTTCGAGACGCAAACTAAAGTCGGAATTATGTTTTTTCGTGCCGTTGTGATGTGTTCTCGACATTTTTGGCACCATTAAAATAAACGAGTGCCACTTCTAAAATGGGGGTGCCGGTTTGTGTTGACCTCTAAATTTGAGGAAAAAGGTTGTATTTGTTTTATAAAATTTAAAAACAGGAAATAAAGTAAAAATAATAAATTCAGAAACTGAAAGGTTAATCAAGGTTAACCAAGGTCAACCAAAGTTAACCAAGGTAATTAATTTAACTGCGGACATTAACATGAATTATATATATATATATATATATATATATATATATATATATATATATATAGAGAGAGAGAGAGAGAGAGAGAGAGAGAGAGGAGAGAGAGAGAGAGAGAGAGAGAGAGAGAGAGAGAGAGAGAGTAAAAATCTCCCAATAACGACACTTCAACTATAACGAAACCTCTCTTTACCGAAGACCTTGGGTATTTCGAAAACCCCCTCTTAACGAAAACGTTTCGTTATAAGGTGTTTTCGCTAACTCAGCCTGAGCTGCACGTGTTCGTCTCTACCGCCATTTCCCCGATCAAAAAGTAAGCGGCATGCTGATTGGCTGATGCCTAAAAGCTGATGCTTATTTGGTTGGAATGTTTCTCCTCATAGAGAAATACTTTTAAATAAAAAATACTTTTAAGTAATGTATTTAATATATTGTAAATACGGTACTATATATCGGCAAAGGAAAACCTCTTTATAACGAACAACCTCTGTACAGGACAGCCATTTTACTGATATATATAAATACATATATATATAACTGTATATATATATATATATATATATATATATATATATATATATATGGGTGGCCCATAATTCAGGACCCATAGGAATATTTTTTTTCTAATAATTCTTGTATTTTCTAATAATTTTCTTTTTTCTTTATTTTCTTTTTGATGAATTACCTGGATGACGTACCGATAAACGAACGACGTGGCATTTTTTCAGCAAGACGGTGCACCTCCTCATTTTGCCATGCAAGTTCGCAAATACCTTGATAAAACGTTCCCCAACAGATGGATTGGCCGAAGAGGTCCTATCGAATGGCCACCCAGTCCCAGGTCACCAGATATCACTCCACTCAATTTTTTTTCATCAAAAAGAAGATAAAGAAAAAACCATTATTAGAAAGTACAAGAATTATTAAGGAAAAAAATACAATTATTCCTATGGGTCCTGAATTATGGGTCACCCTGTATATATATATATATATATATATATATATATATATATATATATATATATATATATATATATATATATATATATATATATATATATAATAAGTACACGAAATTAACTAATATTTAATATTTTTAATAACTGCAAAATTTTCAAATTAAAAACAATTAATTGAGGAAAAGTGATTTCGAAATTTTTCATATAAATAATTAATTGGGGATTAATTTTTGTCTCAAACTTTGTATAAATCCAACGGTTCCGAAAGAGATCATTTTAATTTTATTAAAAATGAGTGACATATTTCAAATTTCGGCCTAAATGATTTACTACTTCAGAAAAGATATTAAAATTCATATATATATATATATGGTATGAATTTTTACAATTAAACACGTGAAATGAATGAATGATGGAAACTCACAAGGAAAAAGAAAAAAATTATTCCAAGGTCTTTCGTGTATTCAACAGTACACCTCGTCAGGGAATAAAAGAAGAAGGCGAGATGATGAAAATATTACCTCTGTACAGCGGGACAGAAAAATAAAAAGATTAGCACATGATTAACTCTCGTTAATCATGTGCTAATGATTAACGAGAGTTAATCATGTGCTAATGATTAACGAGAGTTAATCATATGCTACTGATTAACGAGAGTTAATCATGTGCTAATGATTAACGAGTTAATTAGAGGCGAAAGGAATTTTAACAAGATATTGTCAATTTTATACATTCCCGCACTGTTATTGAAATTGTTTTTAAAATAGATAAATGCACATTTTAGAATATTCCTTTCAATTATATGTTTTTAACGAGCGCTTTAGAACTATCCCATTTGATACTATGATTACATCTACACATATGGTTAAACACTGCATTAGAATTATTTGCTGTTCTACACGCATATTTATGCTGTTTTACCCTCTAATATCTAACGTTTTAACCCATTTGACCTACTTTTATTTATTTTTATTTATTTCTTTATTTACTTCTGTGTTTATTTTTATTTATTTACTTTACTTTCTTATTTACTCGTTTATTTATTTATTTATTTTATTTTAGTTCCTTATTTGTTATTTATTTATTTATTCTTTTATTTAATTAATAATTAATTTATTTGTTATTTATTTATGCTTTTATTTAATTATTAATTAATTTATTTCTTATTTATTTATGCTTTTATTTAATTAATAATTTATTTATTTGTTATTTATTTATTCTTTTATTTAATTAATAATTAATTTATTTCTTATTTATTTATTTTATTTATTTATTTTATTTATTTTACTTTTTTTATTTATTTATTTTATTTATTTGTCTTATTTAATTTACTTATTTATCCACTTATTTTATTAATAATAATTAACTCATTAGTTAATTAATTAATTAACGCCATTTATTAACTGACTTTGTTTTTACAGTGGCTAATGAAATTATGTAATTTTATTGTTTTTACAATTATGTCAGGGTTCGAATCCCGATGATGCTGGTAATAATATTACAGGATTTAGTGCAATGGGCCTCATTAGTTGGCCTGAACGCTGTGCCAGTTTCTGGCACTCCTGAATAATTGTACTAATGGAGGGGTAAGCGCAATAAGCCGCTTTAGTCTGGCCTGAGCTTTCCCATTCAATGCTTAATTATTATTACACTTTTTCAAATTCAAATTTAATCGTCATGTAAAAGGTATTAGTAAGGAGTGGCGTAGCCAAGGGGGTGTTCCCTAGGAGGGTAACTGACCCCCCACCCCTCGCAAAAATGCTAGCCTTTTCCTCCAAAAATATTATCGGTGTCAAACTAAAATTGGACTAATTTTAAAATTATAATAAATATTTTTTTTTAATTTTAAAAATTATACCTTTAAAACTAGATGTAATAATAAATTATAATATAGAGAGCTTGAGGTTGGTTACATTTATTACATTTATTATAGTATTGATACGACAAGGTCAGTATTGTTGGCCCTCACCCCTCACCGATAATTTTCTTGACCCTCCAAATTTAGAAGTCTAGCTACGAATTTGTTAGAAAAATGACCTTACGACATCTGATCAACTTGGCATTCTATTGACAAATTATTATTAGGTTAAGTTAGGTTAGGTTAGGGTAGGTTAGGTTAGGTAAGGTTAAGTTAGGTTGTTAGTTTTTTAGAGTGTCGATGTTTTTGGTCTTGTCGACAAAATAGGCATAGGTCTGATAGGAAATACTGAAAAATACATGAGGCAATTTTAGTATACTATTATTATCATTATCATCATTATCATCATTATTATTAATGATAGAGATAGTAATTTTGATGTAACTAATTTTTAGTTTAGTTTTCGTTTGAATGAAGTTACGTTTTCTTTAGCTTAGTTAGCCCTTAGGAAAAATTCGTCGAACACGTCACCCCCATTCGCGAATGATGACTCAGCATTTTTTTTTTTTTTTTTTTTACATACGGAATATAAAACTATTTTAATGATTTTGGAAATTTAATTAACGAAACTTAAGAATATTTTCTGTTTAGGAAGAAATACTTTAAAAAATTAATGGGAAATTAACACTTAAAAATGTTAAAAATAGCGTAATGTCAAATTACTCTGCGATGGCCGGGAATCGAACCCGGGTCAACTGCTTGGAAGGCAGCTATGCTCACCACTATACCACCATCGCATGAGGAACTGAGGGTAAAATAACTAATACATATATAATATATATATAAATTATATATATAATGCAAACCCTTAAGGAAAAAAAAATTATTCCAAGGCCTTTCGTGTATTCAGAAGTACACCTCGTCAGGGAATATATATATATGGAATTAATATATTTAAAATTTTAAATAACTAACAATCACCAATGTACTGAAAAGTATTTTAAAATAAAGTTTTTAAATCTAAATGCATACCTAATAAAAAGCTTAATTTTTTTCTTTATCAAAATGTGAAGCCATTTTTTAAAAAGTTAAATTCCTTGCACTGGAAATTTTAATAATAATAATAATAATTCCAGCTTCTGTTTTGCTATATCTTTTGGAAGCCATCTCCAAATTTGTAAATATTTTTTTTTACTTAAAGAACTTTTACAGGGTTATCTTCAAACAAAACAGAGTAAAAGCTTTGTTTAACTATAATGCGATGTTTCGTCTATTCACTTCGGAGCTCTTCAAGGAATTAAAGTTTATTTATTATAGGTATTATATGATAATAGAGATAATACCAAAACTTAAGGTTTAAGTGGAGTAAATCTTTAGTAAACATCAAAGTTGATATTTACAAAATTTAACAACCTTTTCACTTTCTATTTATCAAAAATTCTTAAAAAAAACCAGACTTTTATCATTTCATTAAGTTTTTTAATGTTAAATGTTAATGTTGAATTTAATGTTAATTTTAGTATTAAATTTAATGTTAAATGTTAATGTTAAAAGTTAATGTCAAATTTAATGTCAAACGTTAACGTTAAATTTAATGTTAAATGTTAATGTTACATTTAATGTTAAATGTTAATGTTACATTTAATGTTAAATTTAATGTTAAAAATTACTTTTAAATTTAATGTTAAATTTAATGTTAAAAGTTACTGTTAAATTTACTGTTAAATTTAATGTTAAAAGTTACTGTTAAATTTACTGTTAAATTTAATGTTAAAAGTTACTGTTAAATTTAATGTTAAATGCTAATGTTAATTTTAATGTTAAATGTTAATACCTTATTTATAATTTTTTGTCGTTTTTGGTTATTAGAAAAGATTCAAGTATTTTTAACTCGTAATTCTGTTTGATTCAAAATAAGATTTGAAAGATTTTGAAATTTTAGTGTTAAAAACTTATTTTGTGATCTCCCCTTGAATGTATTCAGTATCTTCTGCGTTTGTTCTCATGCTGCACAATTTTTAAAGGAGAAGTGTTTGTTGTGTAATCTACGTAGAAAAAGAGTTACAGCCTTTTTCAGGCAGGTAAACTGGTAAACAATGTTTGTAGTTTCACTTCAAGAACGCCTTTTTTTATAACATTTGTTTGGTATATATATATTCAAGGAATAAGACCAAACCAATCACTCAATAAGGTTTCGTACCTGAAAGGATTTATGGACGAAACAAGGGCGGACATCGCATGCCTCACAGAAACTCATCTTAAAGATTGCCAAGGAAATTGTGAAAACTGCGAACATTGTATTGATAAGAAAGAGATAAATATAGAGGGCTTCAACTTACTAAGAGCGGATAGAACGACGAGACGGAAAGGTGGCTGTGCTATATATGTACAGGAAGGTCATATGACAGAGACGATAATAAGTAAATCAAACAGCTATGTGGAACTCCTAGCAGTGAAAATAGAAAAACTAAACTTGATAGTAATAGTCATCTATAGACCTCCAAGCACCCCAACCGAAAAATTCTCGGAGGCCATTGATAACATTAGAAAGCTAATAAAGGCCATAAACCCTCCATCCCCCAATATAATGATCTGCGGAGACTTTAACTTCCCATTTATAAAATACAAAAAGGTGAATAGGAATATATATATTCACCAGGACAAGGGGGGCACAAGAGAAGATCAGGAACAAGCAAAAATGTTGATGGTTCTCACAAACGAGTTTATGCTGACACAGGAGATAACAGAAAATACCAGAAAAAATAACTGCCTGGATCTGGTATTCACGAATAACACGAACTTGATTGCTGATATAAAAATAACCCCAACCATTATCTCAGACCAACAACTTAATCGAGATATCAACAAATATGATGGCAGCATTAGAAGACAATACACATATTGTGGAAAGAAGTAAATTCGGGGCCTTAACTTAAACTCGAAGACTATAAATTGGGAAGCAATCAGATCGCACATGGCCCAAATAGAATGGAGAACAATTTTCGAGAATAAAAAACGGAAGAAATGCTAACAACTTTGGAGGAAAAAACGCTGAGAATTTTAGAAAAATATGCTCCGAAATCACAGCCAAAAGGAAAGAGGAGCTGGCTAGAAAGGCAAAAGAGAAGACTATTCCGCAAAAGAAAGAGAGTGGAGGCGAAGTTAGGAAACTGCGGAGATAATGGCAGGAAAATAAAAAAAGAAAAACTGGAGGGTATCGATAGGGAAATACAAGCCTGATTAAGGACCATACAGAGAGGGAAGAAGAAAAGGCGGTAGAAGCAATAAAGGAAAATCCAAAATACTTCTATAGCTATGCAAAAAGGAAAACAAAAACGCGCGCCGCTATTGGGCCCTTAAGGACGGGAAATAATGAACTAACCGACGATCCAAAAGAAATATCTGATACATTGAGAGCTCAATATGAATCAGTTTTCAGTACCCCAAAAAGTGACAAAGCGATACCTGACATAAATGCATTCTTTGAAGAGGAATTGCAAGGAGAGTATATAACAGACTTTGAGTTTACACCAGAAGATGTAGCGAGAGCTATAGAACAAATGAAACTACATTCAGCTGCAGGTCCGGACAATTGGAACGCATTATTGATTAAAAAACTGTAAAAATGAAATAGCTACACCTTTATACTGGATATGGAGAAGATCCCTAGACACTGGGGAAATACCGAGCATCTTGAAAAGAGCAAACATTGTCCCTATATATAAAGGAGGGGACAGATCTCAAGCAAAGAACTATAGACCAGTGTCATTGACGTCCCACCTCACCAAAGTATTTGAAAGAATAGTTAGAGAGAAAATTTATGATTTCCTGGAGACACGGGAAAGATTCAACGAAAATCAGCATGGATTCCGATCAGGTAGATCATGCCTATCACAAACTAATAGAGCAACTACAACAATATCCTAGATGCATTGGAAGGCAATGACAACTACGATGTTATATACACAGATTTTGCTAAAGCTTTCGATAAATGTGACCATGGTATAATAGGACATAAAATTAAAGACATGGGAATAACAGGCAAAGTGGGAAAATGGATCTACAACTTCCTTAGTGATCGTCTGCAGGTCGTCAAAATTCAAGGTATATCATCATCAGAATCAGAAGTACGCAGCTCAGTACCACAAGGGACAGTACTGGCCCCACTCCTGTTCATTATCATGCTAACAGACATAGACAGCGGAGTAAACAGCAATAGTATAGTAACATCCTTTGCAGACGATACAAAGATCAGCAGAAAAATCAGCGATGTACATGACGTGGAGGCCTTGCAGAGGGACACGAACAAAATATACAAGTGGTCAGAAGACAACAACATGTCATTCAACGCCGAGAAATTTCAGCTCTTGAGATATGGTAGAAAAGAAGAACTTAAACAGACTGCATATTATGCTCCAGATAGACAGGAAATTCAGAGAAGCATGAAAGCGATTGATCTCGGGATAATAATGACAGATGATGCGAAATTCGAAACACAAAATCAGATAGCGATAAATAAAGCAAAAAGAGTCGCCGGACAGGTTCTAAGAACGTTCAAGAAAAGGGACAGGACAGTAATGATTCCCCTGCTAAAAACACTGATTATACCAAAACTTGAATACTGCTCAGTTTTGACGTCCCCATATAAAAAGGAAGAAACTAATAAACTAGAAGAAACGCAAAGGCATTTCACAGCCAAGATTGATGGCTGCAAAGAACTCAACTACTGGGAAAGACTACGTAAACTAAATCTGTACTCACTGGAAAGAAGAAGAGAGAGATACATCATAATCTACATATGGAAAATGATCGAAAAACTGGTGCCAAACCTAAAAAACTAAACCAATTACCATTCAGACAACACTGGAAAATAGGAAAGGCAGAATGTGTAGTGTTCCCAAATTAAAAGCACGACAAGGGACCTCCTCAACCCTGAAGGAAATAGCTTGGTTGTCAGGGGCCAAGACTTTTCAACCAGCTTCCTAAGGACCTCAGGAACGTAACGGGGGTCAAAGTTGAAGTCTTCAAGAAAAGACTGGATGCCTGGCTCAGGACAGTACCAGATGAGCCGGGCGTGCCTGGCTATGTACGGTGGAGAGCGCAAGAAAGTAACTCGCTCCTCCACCAGGCCAGACCTAGAGGCGGGGCCACCAGCTTGACCTCCGTGTGAAGAGAGACCAACACACGAAACAACATAAGGTTCATAAGGAAGGTAAGGTATATATATATATATATATATATATACACAGCATATATAGATATAGTCTATATATTAGTGGCGGACCGGATATCCGCATCATTTTTAACATCCGCATCTGCACTTCTGACTGCGGATGTTATGCGGATATTACCTCTAATAAATTATGCAATTTGCAATTAAATTAGCTTATAAAGTAGCTATAAGCCCAGTCATGCACATTTCGTGTAAAGTATTAATTATTAACGAACAAACAAATATATAAACCTCAAAATATAAATACCTGGTAACAGAAAATTGAATGAAACTCGTTTCATTCAATTTTCTGTGGCTGAAACTCTTGAGAAAGTTATTATTTTTATCATAATGAAAACATTAATAGTAATTTTAATCCTTATGCATTGCTTGCCATAATAGTAATATCACGAAATTTGAAAAATTATGTCATATATTCATAATTCTATATTATATTGATAGATTAAGTAAATATCCGCATCCGCATCCGCGGATATTTAAATTAAAGATCCGCATCCGCATCCGCAGATGTTGAAAAACTGACATCCGGTCCACCACTAATATATATATATCGTACTATTGTATGGGTTTTTATATTCTGCCAATAAAGCTTATTATATATATATATATTAGTGATGGATCGAATAACCGCAACCGCAACCGCAACCGCACTACAACCGCAAAAAAAATCACAACCGCAACCGTAACCGCAACCGCCGTTCCATAAGTGCGGTTGCGGTTGTAAAAGCTTAGTTAATTTTAATTTTAGCTGGGGAAAGTGGTAGGTGGGATAAACAGTGCGATGGGTCCTCGTCCCTCATCCTGGTAACACACTTAGTGCAAAATATGGTTTTAATTAATTTGACCTATTCTTCATATATAGCTATATAAGTTTAGAATATACTTCATTTAAATAGTATTTATTTAATAAATACCTTATGTTGAACACAAGTTTTGCAACACACAAATAGCGGTAGCGGTGTATTGCAAAACTTGTGTTCAACATAAGGTATTTACTAAATAAATACTATTTAGTATATATTATGTACCAAGTGTGGCTAAATCGCACTATAGTGGCTAAATCCAGTTAATAATTACGCATTTTTCCTAGTATATGATAACCGCAACCGCAACCGCGGTTGGAAAAAATTCGACAACCGCAAACACAACCGCAACCGCGGTTGTGAAAAACCGACCACTCGATCCATCACTAATATATATATATATATACCTCGGTGGTGTAGTGGTTAGCGTCGCTGACTACGAATCCATCGGCCCCGGGTTCGAGACCCGACGGCAGCCGGCGCGCAGCAAAACCCAGCTGTTCATCCTTCCACACAATAAAGAAAATGGTTGGTAGATAAATGAGTACCCTAGGTGGCCTAGTGGTTAAGACGCTGGGCTGCTGATGAGGCGTGGTTCGGATTCCACGTTAAACTGTAGGTCTAAGGTGGAGTGAAAAGCTTGACCTTCGTCAGAATGAACAATTCGGGCGGAAGCTAACCAAAGGCTTATATATATATATATATATATGATGTAAACCCACAAGGAAAAGGAAAAATTATTCTAAGGTATTTCGTGTATTCAAGTGACGAAGTGTAGTGTAATAATTTTTCCTTTTCCTTGTAGGTTTGCATCATTCATTTATTTCACGTGTTTTAAGTGTAGAATTCATATATATATATATATATATACACACACACACACACAGAGGTGGGTAGTAATGAAGTAGATATACTTAAGTAGCTTTTCGAGAATGTACTTTCTAGAAAGTACATATTTTTTTGTAATACTTTTACTCTAACTTAAGTACAGTCTTGGAAAAAATGTTGTACTTTAACTTAAGTACAATGTTGCGAAAATCTGAAAAGTACGAAGTAACAAAAACAGCAATACTGCTGCCAAAATTCAAAGACACTCGGACCAGCCATGAATCTCTTCTCAAGAAAGGTAAGAAAATCTGTTGTTAGCCACAATAAAATAGACTAATAGATAAAGGACTAAATATTAATAAAATATAAATACTTTAATTAAAATTTAATAAAACACACACTAATATAGAAAATATATAGTCAAATTCGAATGCTTATTTTGGTGTTGTGGTACTCTACACTGTAGAGGTGGAAAGAGTACGAAAACGAGTACGAAAACGAGTACCACTGCGATTAAGAGTACTGTATTTTTTTGAGTGGTCGCGTACGTTTTTTTTTAGTGTATGAGTACGAGTACGAGTACGCGTGTAAGAGTGTGGTTTCAAACTTTCACTGGTGCTTGACTACAACTTGTAGCCAAGCACCAGTTAAAGTGCTTGGTTAAAGTGCTTGGCTACAACTTGTAGCCAAGCACCAGCTAAAGTTTGAAACCACACTCTTACACGCGTACTCGTACTCGAACACTAAAAAACCATACTCGACCATTCAAAAAATACGGTACTCTTAATCGTACTGGTACTCGTTTTGGTACTCTTTCCACCTCTACTGTACAGTGTAATTTAAGTGTATATTATAATCCTCAACTTCCTAATAATTTTGTTGGGGTATGGATCTAGTATTAATAATTTTTCTAACTTTTACTTTACTGTACTTTGGATTAAAAATGTATTGTTTTGTTAAGATTATTTTTAATTAGTGTTTTCCAATTTTCAGGACTGGACTACATTCTCACAGAGATCGAGAAATCGAAAGAACGAGAAAATCTGGAGACCTTCGACAACAGCTCGACAGATGAAGACGACTTCTTCAAACCTGTCCAGTCTCAAAAATATGTAGAAAAAAGGGAGACTGATTTATATTTGGCAAATACAATTAACAGCTGCATGGCTATGTTGAAGTCATTTCCATCACTTATGGACATATCCATACGGCTAAATAGCCACTTCCTGCATCTGCAGCCTGTGAACGACTGTTCAATGTTGCTGGACTAATGTTTAGTCCAAAAAGAGCCAGGATAGGTTGCAAAACCTTTGAAAATCAGCTGTTATTGAAACTCAATAAGAAATTTTGTACATAATGCATACTTACGAGGGGCAGTCAGAAAATAAGTTTACACGGCATATAATTTCGTAACTAAAGGACCTACATTGATTATGTTTGTATCAGGTGAATTCGTTAATCATTGTTGGCAACACTGCACGTCGATTCGGCTGCCATCTACCTACATTGGTTATACGAGTCAATTGAACATGGCGGCTCGATTGGAACAGTGCCCTGTCATTTCTGCAACCATATTCTGAGTCTGTCAGTGGTCAAGAATTTCTCGAGCTCATTGTCACAGGAGACGAGACATGGGTTCATCACTGTACTCCGGAAACAAAACATGCCAGCATGGAATGGAAACACCCTGGGTCCCCGCGACCAAAGAAATTCAAGATTGTGAGGTCCGCTGGCAAAGTGATGGTTACCGTGTTTTGGGACCACAAAGGCGTTTTGCTCGGAGACTTCATGCAAAAAGGCACAACAATCAATGCAGCTGCATATTGGTCAACACTGGAACGTTTACGAGCGGCCATTAAACGTAAACATCCTGGACTGCTCCGTAGGGCAGGGCACTGGTCCAGTCGAGCCGCCATGTTCAACTAACTCATAAGTTCATAACCAATGTACGGTAGATGGCAGCCGAATCGACGCGCAGTGTTGCCAACAATGATTAACGAATTCACCTAATACAAACATAATCAATGTAGGTCCTTTAGTTACGAAATCATACGCCGTGTAAACTTATTTTCTGACCGCCCCTCGTATTATAATAAATTATTAGATAATAAATTATAGTTCTTAATATAATAATTCCAACTTATAATGATCCTAATTCTGTATCCTAATGAAGTCTGTTTGCCATAATGATGTTTATTTTATATTATTATATATTTGTAGTGTATTTTATTTCATTTTTGAGAAAGTACTTCTTACTTTTCAGTACTTAAGTACATTATAAAACACTTACTTTTGTACTTCATCTTAAGTACTTTTGATAACGTGTACTTTTATTTTAACTTGAGTACATTTTTTAAAGATTACTTGTACTTTAACTTAAGTAACAAATGAAAGTACTTTACCTACCTCTGTGTATATATATATATATATATATATATATATATATATATGTAGCGGATCGACAAGAAATAGACCAACAAATCGACAGAAATACTTTCTTCCACGCTTCATCAAAAACTTGGAAAACACACGTGGGCAAGAGTCAAACAATGGAGCGTTTTTTCCCCAAGAGCGAATGACCGTTACAAACTAAAAGACGCGTGGACAAAGCGTCTTAAGAATGAAGTCTACGTCACAGGCCTACGGTATAAAAGGAGCTTCCACTTTATACTCACTCTCACTCACCCGTACGCTCACCATCGAACGTCCACCAACCGCTTTCCGGCCCCCTGGCCGGGGGCCACGGCCGCTACTTTCTTCAGGGCCTACAATTTGTCTTCACGTAAGATCTAAAGACCACCTGCAGAAGCAATCCAACGAGGCCCAACCGGAATCACTTCGGGCCTGCGGTTTGCCGGGTCGGCCTTCAAGTTTCTCCACGTTCCTCGAGATATCTTCCGCAATATCACAAGGCCAGCCTGCACCTCGAGAAGTAACATCACCTCAGGTCTCCACGAAGCCTACATCCATCATCTCAAGAGGCTTAACGGACAACGACAGCTCGAATCTGCGTAATAGGTTCGTCTTCAGCCCGCCTTCAAGTTTTTACATCGCCCTAAGCTAAGTACATCATATTCGTAAGTACTCTTGAAACCAACATTAGCCTACCGCCGAACGGTAGGCTATACTCCCAAAGTGTATTTACGCGTTCCAACTGACTCTCGTGAAAGAACGCAGTAGGCCTATCATCCAATTCAAGTGTCATTTCAATACCTTATTCCGCGTATCATCCGTCATTATGTTCAAGTCACATTTGTGTTAAAAATGTTCTCTTGACGTAATCATTTAACATCACATAAGATCTTCTATATAAAATGATATTTGTGTGCAAGCATTTCAATCCATTATTATTAGGCCACATCAATTATTCTATGTGCATCCATGCAATCATTTAGCCTACTTAATCAGTGTCAGTATTCCATTCAATGTACCAAACGCACGTGCATTCTTTATATCAGTTACTAGGCCTATTCAATGTTACATGTCGCATGCCATTTACATACCATCGATGAGTATTACATTATTTATTACGTGTCAATTAAGCTATTAACATTTCATCTTATTAGCTAAGCCTATGCCATAAGCATAACGTAAAACTACCAATTAATTACTGTCAATTCTTTGTTATATCACAGTGAATAAAATAACGGATTTATTTTCATAATAAACTACAAAAGTAAGGTGTCTTTCATAACCTTAATATTAATTTGCTTGAGCGTAAATCAAGCTGGTGACCTCGCTGCCATTTCGGTCACTTCCAATAGTATGGTGGATCTAATCAAATAACCATTCATTCCAATCGGTGATACTGTATTACATCATAAATTATTAACCCAGCCTATCATTATAAAGCAATCAGTCATTGCCTAATCAATCGTTGCATACAATTAAATCATTATCACCTTAAACGGCTAAAACTAGCTCCACTATAAATTGGTGTAACCCCGGAGTGACTCGAATTATTTTACGTTATTTATTCACAGCGATCCTTGTGCTTAGCTATTATTGACCATTTCATTTTTTTGCAGCCACATTAAATAATTTCTATGTAAATACGGTATTCATAAATTCAATGTGATTTTCTGCAGCCATATCAAATAATTTCTATGTACGTACGGTTTCATAAATTCAGTGAAATTAAATAGGCCTACTTGCAAACAGTGATATTCGTTCCGCGCGGTACTTTAATGCCTTACTGTCTCGCGGTCATGTGCCGTCGCACAATCACCGCAACTTTCAAATTCCCGAGTGCGTCCCCCTGAGTCGAGTCTCACTGCCTCCTGACGGTAGGGGCGCGGCGACCCCTTGGAGAAGCCACCACTGGCATTGGGTCCTGCTCCGCCGTCAACGGATCGTGGAGGGACTCACGAAATCACCACCTAACGCCTCAGGACAACACTCACCCCCACCCCCCCAGCGCTGCAGTCAGTCCCAAATTCGTTTCAAACGGCGCATTCTTTCGTCACCACCTCGTCCAAAATATTCAACGGTCCCGTCTCGGCCGTTGTACGGTAAATCATTTGGCGATAAATCTGGTGACGCGCCTCATTGATCAGCGAATTTTTTTTCCGTAAGCACGACGGGTTTTCCCTTCCCCATTCCCTACGGGAAGGCCTAAAAAGAAAGCATTCTTCAATCAACGAGCAGAGTGCACACATGCCTCCACGCAACAAGCAAACTGCAAAACAGACACTTCAGGCACAGGGTTGGCGATCCCCTGCCTTCATCAACTGTCTCTTTGCATCATTCCGTGGATTAATTCCTGCTGCTCGTGGACTGAACGACGTTTCTTTTTCTCCCTTCGGCAGGAGCGACCTCGACGACAACACACACGACGAGTTACGGGCACAGCATTCGAACTCAGACAGTTCCCCGGCCCCTCTCGTTTCCTTCGTCCACTCTTCATTGCTCCACATTCCTGCCGAAGTCCAACCCCTGCGGCAGGAGCGACCTCAACGAGAACAACCACGCGACGAGTTACGGGCACAGCATTCGACCACCAACACAGTCCCCCCGCCCCTCTCGTTTCCTCCGTTCGCTCCTCACTGTCCCCCATTCCTGCCGTACCCCAACCCCACCCCCTGCGGAACCCCCACCCCATACACCAGCGTTTCCTCTTCCGAGCATCTGACGACCCTTCATTCCTTCCTGCGTCAGGAATTCCACGATATACCAGGCCAAGCGTCAAATCTCGGAGTGGCCTCATCAGGTCTCCCAACAGAATGGTATTTCTTCTCAGTATCGTTCCTTCGTCTCTGAGAGGGAACTACTTGTAGCGGATCGACAAGAAATAGACCAACAAATCGACAGACATACTTTCTTTCCACGCTCATCAAAAACTTGGAACACACGTGGGCAAGAGTCAAACAATGGAGCGTCTTTTTTCCCAAGAGCGAAAACCGTTAAAACTAAAAGACGCGTGGACAAAGCGTCTTAAGAATGAAGTCTACGTCACAGGCCTACGGTATAAAAGGAGCTTCCACTTATACTCACTCTCACTCACCGTACGCTCACCATCGAACGTCCACCAACCGCTTTCCGGCCCCCTGGCCGGGGGCCACGGCCGCTACTTTCTTCAGGGCCTACAATTTGTCTTCACGTAAGATCTAAAGACCACCTGCAGAAGCAATCAACGAGGCCCAACCGGAATCACTTCGGGCCTGCGGTTTGCCGGGTCGGCCTTCAAGTTTCTCCACGTTCCTCGAGATATCTTCCGCAATATCACAAGGCCAGCCTGCACCTCGAGAAGTAACATCACCTCAGGTCTCCACGAAGCCTACATCCATCATCTCAAGAGGCTTAACGGACAACGACAGCTCGAATCTGCGTAATAGGTTCGTCTTCAGCCCGCCTTCAAGTTTTTACATCGCCCTAAGCTAAGTACATCATATTCGTAAGTACTCTTGAAACCTACATTAGCCTACCGCCGAACGGTAGGCTATACTCCCAAATTGTGTATTTACGCGTTCCAACTGACTCTCGTGAAAGAACGCAGTAGGCCTATCATCCAATTCAAGTGTCATTTCAATACCTTATTCCGCGTATCATCCGTCATTATGTTCAAGTCACATTTGTGTTAAAAATGTTCTCTTGACGTAATCATTTAACATCACATAATGATCTTATATATAAATGATATTGTGTGCAAGCATTTCAATCCATTATTATTAGGCCACATCAATTATTCTATGTGCATCCATGCAATCATTTAGCCTACTTAATCAGTGTCAAGTATTCCATTCAATGTACCAAACGCACGTGCATTCTTTATATCATTACTAGGCCTATTCAATGTTACATGTCGCATGCCATTTACATACCATCGATGAGTATTACATTATTTATTACGTGTCAATTAAGCTATTAACATTTCATCTTATTAGCTAAGCCTATGCCATAAGCATAACGTAAAACTACCAATTAATTACTGTCAATTCTTTGTTATATCACAGTGAATAAAATAACGGATTTATTTTCATAATAAACTACAAAAGTAAGGTGTCTTTCATAACCTTAATATTAATTTGCTTGAGCGTAAATCAAGCTGGTGACCCTCGCTGCCATTTCGGTCACTTCCAATAGTATGGTGGATCTAATCAAATAACCATTCATTCCAATCGGTGATACTGTATTACATCATAAATTATTAACCCAGCCTATCATTATAAAGCAATCAGTCATTGCCTAATCAATCGTTGCATACAATTAAATCATTATCACCTTAAACGGCTAAAACTAGCCACATATATATATATATATATATATATATATATATATATATATATATATATTAGTATAGAGGCGTTTTTATAGGGTAGGCAGGGTAGACATTACCTGACCATTAATTTCGTCAAACTTTAGAAGCATAAATATATCATATATAAATTAGCGCAATTAGATGAAATCTGTCGATCGCGCCCTCTTAATCCAATATCATACAATTTCTTTTTTTCATATTAGCTATTACAACCTAAAACGCCCTGCCTACCTTGAGTGTATAATATAAATTCAACTAGTGTGGCGGATTTTATATGCCATTTTTGACATGGAGTAAATGTACATATAGTCAGCGCGCGGACTTTCCTACTAAGCGATATATTTTGCACGCTTACGCTCATTATCAAACCATCCCGTATGAAGAAATATGAAAAACTATGATTTTGGGGGGGGGGGTTAAAGGAAAAATATTGATAGGCGAATGGTGTATGACGTCATAAGGGGATTTTGAGGGTGGGTGTTTGCGCGAATATACAAATATATATAATATTCTGCCTACCCAATGCACCAGTCCAAGAACCGCCTCTGATATATATATATATATATATATATATATATATGCACTAGAATCACAAAATAACACGTGACCTTATTAATAAGCAAACAACCACAAGGAAAAGGAAACACAAAGTCCGAGCGCTTTCGTGATATATTCACATTATCAAGGAGGAACAGAAAATAGACGGAGATTACAAAGTATTTGAGTTAAATAGACAAGCAAAAAATTCACAATTGGCACCTCAAATTAAAGGCCTTAAAGTCCTCTAAAGATTTTTTTCCCAAATTGATAACATAATCTGTAGGCAGCTAAATAACTGAATAAAAAATATATACTGTATAGATGAAATTAGACAAAAAGAAAACCAATACAGAGAACAAAAATTATTATAATGGTTATTAGCACTAATATTTAATTAAAACAGGCAATTAATAGGCAAGAATTTAATGAAAAACAAATAGATGACGTAGATAACAAATAGAAAACATAATCTGTAGGCTGATTAATTACTATACAGATGAAATTAGACAAAACACCAGTACAGAAAACCTAAAAAAAAATTTATAATGGTTATTAACACTATTTAATTGAAATAGGAAAAATTAAAATGCCCGAAATTAATGAAAACAAAGGGAAAGTTGCCATCGTCTTACAGATTATTACAAAATTTCAACAAACAATCTGGAAAAAAAATTGTTATCCCAACAGCAACCCACTTCAAATATCCAATAAACCACCCAGCAACCAAAGATTATACACGAAAGAAATATTACAATTAAAATAGACACATAAGAATGTTAACAGTTCTTACAATAATATTTATTTATTTAACCAGGGCAAACCATTAAGAGGCAAAAAAATGCAATTAAGAAAACAGTAGGCCCATCGCCAACTTACTGACAATGTACGAGTCTAATTTGTACAACCCAGGGCTAATATTAAAGACCAAATCCGCATTATTCTTGATCACACTTGATTCCAATATATTTCTGCTAACAATAGATTTACTAAACCTTAATTTGGAAGCATTTTTCCAATCAATGGGGTGATTAGAATCTCTTACGTGAATGAAAATGGCGTTAGATTCCTGGCCACTTCTTATACTGTATTGATGCTGTTTAATACGTAACTCAAGAGTCTTACCAGTTTGGCCAATGTAAAATTTATTACATATTGTGCAAGGGATTTTATATACACAACCATGTTCACTTAAAGGGGAGTTCTTAATCAATGAATTCTTAATGACATCTAAATTTTTGAACGCAATATTTACGTTAAAAGTCCTCAGCAGAATCGGGAGCTCGAGGAAATTTTCTCTGAATGGTAACACTAAAACATTTTTTGTGTTATAAGGAATCTTATCCTTTACTTCGTAGAAGGTTTTCTTTGCCATTTTTAAGGACTTATCTATGCAGTTCTTTGGGTATTTTAAATCAAAAGCAATTTTGTATATTATACTAATTTCATCGTCAATAAACTCAGGGCTACAAATTCGTAGGCCTCTTAGAAACAAAGTAGAAAGAGCGGATCGTTTTACATTAATGTGGTGATCAGAATAATAATGTATATAGGAACAATTATTAGTGGGTTTTCTGTAAACATTGTACTTAAACTTTTTTCCAGACCTATATATTAAAACATCTAAAAAAGGGATCGAAGAATCTTTTTCTATTTCAACTGTAAAATTGATAGAGGGAATTAAATTATTAAGTTTGGGTAGGAATTCATTGAGATTTAAAGTCACTGGCCAAAGACAGAGAACATCATCTACATATCTAAACCATGGAAATAATTTGGCAGAATCTTCCTTAATAACTTACTTTCAAAAAACTCCATATAAATTACTCAAAATGGGGAGAGAGGGTTTCCCATCGCCATACCAAATTTCTGTCTAAAATATTCATTATTGAACACAAATTTTGAGTCTACTATGCACAGCTTAATTAATTCTATAATTGTGGCCACAGGTAAAGGCAAATTATGCTTAACCAATTCTTCCGAAAGAAACACTAAAAGATCCTCCACCGGGACTCTTGTAAATAAAGCGATAACATCAAAGCTTACCAATTTAAAATTGTAATTGACACTGATACTATTTAATTTTTCCACAAGGTCATATGTAGATGATGTTCTCTGTCTTTGGCCAGTGACTTTAAATCTCAATGAATTCCTACCCAAACTTAATAATTTAATTCCCTCTATCAATTTTACAGTTGAAATAGAAAAAGATTCTTCGATCCCTTTTTTAGATGTTTTAATATATAGGTCTGGAAAAAGTTTAAGTACAATGTTTACAGAAAACCCACTAATAATTGTTCCTATATACATTATTATTCTGATCACCACATTAATGTAAAACGATCCGCTCTTTCTACTTTGTTTCTAAGAGGCCTACGAATTTGTAGCCCTGAGTTTATTGACGATGAAATTAGTATAATATACAAAATTGCTTTTGATTTAAAATACCCAAAGAACTGCATAGATAAGTCCTTAAAAATGGCAAAGAAAACCTTCTACGAAGTAAAGGATAAGATTCCTTATAACACAAAAAATGTTTTAGTGTTACCATTCAGAGAAATTTCCTCGAGCTCCCGATTCTGCTGAGGACTTTTAACGTAAAATTGCGTTCAAAAATTTAGATGTCATTAAGAATTCATTGATTAAGAACTCCCCTTTAAGTGAACATGGTTGTGTATATAAAATCCCTTGCACAATATGTAATAAATTTTACATTGGCCAAACTGGTAAGACTCTTGAGTTACGTATTAAACAGCATCAATACAGTATAAGAAGTGGCCAGGAATCTAACGCCATTTTCATTCACGTAAGAGATTCTAATCACCCCATTGATTGGAAAAATGCTTCCAAATTAAGGTTTAGTAAATCTATTGTTAGCAGAAATATATTGGAATCAAGTGTGATCAAGAATAATGCGGATTTGGTCTTTAATATTAGCCCTGGGTTGTACAAATTTGACTCGTACATTGTCAGTAAGTTGGCGATGGGCCTACTGTTTTCTTAATTGCATTTTTTTGCCTCTTAATGGTTTGCCCTGGTTAAATAAATAAATACTATTGTAAGAACTGTTAACATTCTTATGTGTCTATTTTAATTGTAATATTTCTTTCGTGTATAATCTTTGGTTGCTGGGTGGTTTATTGGATATTTGAAGTGGGTTGCTGTTGGGATAACAATTTTTTTTCCAGATTGTTTGTTGAAATTTTGTAATAATCTGTAAGACGATGGCAACTTTCCCTTTGTTTTCATTAATTTCGGGCATTTTAATTTTTCCTATTTCAATTAAATATTAGTGTTAATAACCATTATAAATTTTTTTTTAGGTTTTCTGTACTGGTGTTTTGTCTAATTTCATCTGTATAGTAATTAATCAGCCTACAGATTATGTTTTCTATTTGTTATCTACGTCATCTATTTGTTTTTCATTAAATTCTTGCCTATTAATTGCCTGTTTTAATTAAATATTAGTGCTAATAACCATTATAATAATTTTTGTTCTCTGTATTGGTTTTCTTTTTGTCTAATTTCATCTATACAGTATATATTTTTATTCAGTTATTTAGCTGCCTACAGATTATGTTATCAATTTGGGAAAAAAATCTTTAGAGGGCTTTAAGGCCTTTAATTTGAGGTGCCAATTGTGAATTTTTTGCTTGTCTATTTAACTCAAATACTTTGTAATCTCCGTCTATTTTCTGTTCCTCCTTGATAATGTGAATATATCACGAAAGCGCTCGGACTTTGTGTTTCCTTTTCCTTGTGGTTGTTTGCTTATATATATATATATATATTTATTATATATATATATATATATATATATATATATATATATGAAACTGTACACTGTAAAAAGTAAAGAATATACTTCAATTGTCCTTTCAATATTCATTGGATATATAAAAAGGACACAAATTTCATAGGGCAAATAACTAACATTTTATAATTCAGAAAGGACATTTGCTGAATTACAAGAGGTTATAAATTCTGAAAGGACCCTTTTTTTCAATCCTTAAATACGTTCGTTTACTGTTCACATAATTTATTCTCAAAATTTAAATTGCTGATTACATTTTGAACCTTGTTAGTGACTTATTCTGGAGAATTCCGTCGCGGTCGCTGCAGTGTGAGGGGCTCCCATTATGTCAATGTGAAATCACACGCGACTCGAGTCGTCACGATCTAAGTCGTCGGTCGTGAGTAGCAAGACGATCCTATGCCTGGCCGGCCGAAGGCGGGGAGTTGAGTTTTGCCAAACAAACAGACTTTCCTCGGAACATTTCTAAGAAATTACTGTCCATTAATTCTTGAGCAAATGTAATTTACGATACTTGTGAAATGCTTGTATACGAAAGACTTAAGATTCATTACGAAGAACCTGATCATTTTTATAGAAAAGCTCTTTACTGACATGGCTAACAGCTGAGCAAATTTCATTGGAAAACTCGCTTAAAAGTTACGTGATAAAACAGTCTAAACACGGTTGAAGTTAAAACACACACACGTATTCGTATGTTATTCTTAAACGTAATACATTTGGGGGAATTATTCTCCATAACAACGTCATTCACAAAACCTAGTCGCAAGTATCTAAAGTTTAGATACTTTAGTTTAGATATTTAGAGTTTAGAATCTAGAGTTTAGATTCTAAACTCTAGATTCTAGACTCTAAATATACTGTCTATTATAAGCACCATTGAGGTGTTTAAATATCAAATGCACCGAGTCTGTTTCTCTCCTTTCAAACACAGTTTAAGAAAATGACATTTTTGTACTTAGTTAAAAATTTGATGCATCGACATTTAGAAATTATATATATATAAACCGTTAGCCCTCTGTTTGCGCATGCTCGCTGGTCCTGTGTCAAATGAAATTCCTAGTTTAAAGAGAGAGTCGTGGAAAAGTGGTTCCATAATAATTAATATAGAGCAAGCTCATTACGACTTATAATTAATTATCTAATAAAATAAACTGATGTACGGTTCATATATATATATAATATATATATATTATATATATATATATATATATATATATATATATATATATATTATAAGTTCGATATGGAGCTGTATAGATTAAGTGTAAAATGATAAATGTTTATTTAAATTTGGCTACTATTAATGAATATACGTTTGCCGAAATATACATTATAACATAAGACGAGTCCTTTAAATCTACTTTTAATCCTAATAATAATAATTATTAATGCCTATCGTTTATCAGCTTTCTTCGTAACACGTATAAGCATAGGCGGATTTACTTATAGGCAGAGTAGGTACCTGCCTAGGGCGTCAAATTTTGAGGGGCGTCAAATTTTGTCGTATTTCACCCTAAATAGGGCAAAGAAAACAAAAATAGAAAATAAATAACTTATAAGCACTAACAAATTAAGTAGAGTCACAAATAATTTTTAAAATAAAACAGAACAGCAATCCCTAATAGCAAATGGCACAACTACTATAAGCCACTGTAGTGACAATTTCCTTGTTTAGGGGCGGAAAAATGCTGGGTACGCCTCTGCGTATAAGGTCATACAACGGAGGGGAATACTTATAAAGTATATACACACTATTATACTATTTCTATTCTAGGATAGTCCTATTCATGTATTAAACAGATATTAAGAATTTCAATTTACAAAGTATAATTTTAATTGTTTTTTTTTAAGTATTATTTTATTTTTTAATTAATCCTGTAAACTCGTAAATTGAAACCTGATTTAAAATAATCGATCACCTGAAGACTAAAGCCCCCAATGTCAATCGCTTTTGACGATTGGTTAGGTTTAGTCGTGATATTTTCGTTGTTTTGTATATATATATAAAAAAAAATGTATATACATATTGACGATTGGTTAGGTTAAGTCGTGACATTGTCGTTAGTTTTAACGAAAATATCACCACTAAACCTAACCATTTGTCAAGGGCGATTGACATTGGGGGCTTTAGTCTTCAGGTGATCCAAAATATTTCTATTTTTATATCTCAACCAACACAATTTTAACTCAAAAAAACTGATCTACGAATAAATGTTTTTTTACGATAAGTATCTAAAATTTCCAAAATGTTTAGTTTTGGAGGTGTGAAAAAAATGGGGTCAGAAGAGTGTTTTATATTTTAAACACCGTTTTTAGGTAATTTTTATGAAAATGAGTTTTCTGCGAGTATGCGCCATTTTGAGTAACAAATAAATTCAGTTTACAAGGTCAGTAGTATTGAGCTATACTAAATTTTTAAGCAGTGAAGCTTATATGGTATATCTATCGTTGGTAAAAATAAAAAAATAAAAATAATAAAGTACAGTCTCTTTTTCGTTTGTGAGTCATTAAAGAAAAGATCACCTAAAGATCAGGGCCCCCATGTATTCTTTTTTTTTGCTTTACAGTACCAATATAATAATAATAAATTAAATTGAATGCCCGGTTAGGTCAACTGTATGTATGCCCTTGACGATTGGTTAGGTTAAGTCGTGATATTTTCGTTAGTTTTAACGAAGATATCATTTGGTAATTGAGGCTGGGGGCCCTGATCTTTCAGGTGATCAAAAAGAAAAATATATTCTTAAAGTTATAAGTGCTGGTTTACCCTAGAGGGCCAGTGTGGGATCTTACAAGGTAGATATTAGTACTGTCGAGTCTACGTAAACCCAATAATGAAAATTACATTCATAGATTGAATTAAACAATTGTAAAAATTAACTTACGTGGAATAGAACACATCATTTCCAGAAAGACAAATGTAATTTTA